>CAIGQQ010033541.1:12538954-12564122 GCA_903798035.1 Danio albolineatus
ACACACACACACACACACACACACACACACACACACACACACACACATTCCAAAATCCTTGTCTTCCACGCTAAAAGCATTAGACTCTCTGACCTGAAAATGTTTCCACGTTACACTGCAACAGATATGACATACCGCGCACCCAAGTGGAACACCGAGTGAAATATTTCTACGTAGCAGCTATTTTGGACCTACTAGACGCAGCTTGTGTGGTGAATCTCTTCAAATTCCTTCAGTAGAAACCAAGTCCGCAAATCTAACTGAAGCCATGAAATTTTAATGTCCTCCTTCTTGTTCCTTCAGTCTGTATACAAGCTATGCTCTATTGAATCTGAAACCTTGATGTTGCTCATGAGGGTCCCTGATGATGCGAGCCTCTTCTCCTCCATGTTTCTTGGCTTCTGTTCTTATTTATTTTCTTCCTGTATAGTCCAGAGGAAAAAAGGAGCATGGTTTCCATTCACTATATTGTGCTCCTCTTTTCAGCTACAAGAAGAACTCCAAAGACAGACTAACAAGTGTGTTTACATACAAAAACACACATAGCTCTGCTGTCAGATGACGTCCTTGAAACCTCCATTCTGCCTAGACACACCGAGCTACATCACAGTGTTATGCTTTACTAACCAAGTTATGCTTTACATTAGTATGCTAAAGCGTTTCACTAACAGAGCATTACTGCGAAATACACAGATCGCTACTCTGCCAAGCGTACAGTAAGAGTCAGCGCCTGGAGGGCTTGTTCTAATGTAAACCTAACCCAGCTTTCCCTTAATAATTCTGCCTTGCGTCACATTAGCCAGCATTCATCTTTATTCATCACTACTTCTTCCTCCACCCTTCGCAGATCTCGTTTGATTTAAGCCTGAAACAAGACATCAGGCTGATGCTCAAACATTGAGACGCTATAAAAATTCAATCCAGGAAATTTACAGCGTAAACCATGAGCCTGGATCATCCACACGCACGCAGACAGACAGACGGGACTAAAGCCCAAACCGAAAAATGAGCTTTACATGGGAACATCTGTCGGAGTCTAATCAGAAGCGCACAAACACACCGTCTGTCCAACACACTCACAGATATTCTCCTCATTTTCTCTTCTGATAAATCCTTAAGCCAAATGACCAAATCAAGTTCTCTTTACCTTAACAATTGAACTTTCATTCTCTTTTTTCCCTGCTAGTGTTTAAAACTATTTGCTTCTTATCTCATTAAGCTCATTCTAATCCCCTTTTGCATTCTTTCATCTCTCTCTCTCTCTCTCTGCATCTAACATGCTGTTGTCAAATGCTCTTTCATCAATGTAACAACAACAAATTAATGAGAGCTGAGAGATGGGGTTAGTGAGAGATGGAGATGATGGTAGATATTCTTTAAGCTGCCACTAGAAGTCACTCTCACCTTGCTGCATTTGCTTGAATGCACTTGCTATAACAGATTTTAGTGTAAAGGGTCTGTGCTGAAAATAAAAACATTACAAATGTTAAAATTAGACAATAATAATTTATATGTATTGTTTATCATACAATGTCACATTGATTTGCTCAAACATAATTCAGCTAAATGTTTCAATGCCGACATTGAAATGCATGAGCTTAATTAAAATGCATGTGTGGCTGTCAGGATGCAGGTAATGCAACCTTGAGTTGTATATGAGAATCACGGTCTATTTGCATACACCAAACATTTCTATTTGACATCATTTGTATCCAACAAAGTAAACCACCAGACTGATAAATGATTCTCATAAAACGTTTTTTGTGCAAGCTTTTATGGCTTTGTATTATTAAAAAAGGACACTTGGAGTCTCCAAAAGACACCTGAAAACTGATACTAATCCATCTATAATTGTCTATGATTAATGTACGTGCATGTGAATCTGAGAATGTGTGTGTGCATCTGGTAACCTGCTGCCCATGTATATTACGTGTCTGATGTTTCCAGCGCACACACACACACATTGTCATATCCATGATAAAAAAAAGCAGACACACACACACCCACTCGCTTACAGTTCTTGCACTAACATTAACCACTAACACACACAGCACTTATTTAAAAGCACCACTCCCTGAAGGATAATACATATCTGCTTGATTAATTGATAGGTTGATTGATCAACTGGAGGACTGACTAAAGGTCTTGTCATATATTCTTGAATATTTTCAAATGTATTCAATGGTAGAGCCAAGAATGATGACTGGGATGTCCTCATGGCTCATTTACTAATATATCCATACTCAGTGATCAAAATTAGCAGTTTTTGCTTTAGACATTTGCTAAAAAGCCTTTTATTGAGGTTTTCACAGCCCCCAGACAAGGTGGGGCTGGTCTCCTCATGTCTGCAGTGTAAGTACTCCAGTCTACACCTCCGAGCCTAACTGGCTTTCCCCGCGCTCACCCCGCCACTCGTGTTTTTAATCTGCGAATAATGTCTCCGGTGCTCAGTCTAACTTGCTGCTATTAATCATTACCGGGAATACACAAGAAGGGTCCGTAGACGTCCAGGTTCACGCCACAGACATACACGAGCGCGCGCGCGCGCAGCCACGCCCCCAAATACTATCACGACTGTAATAAAATTGGCTGCAGTTGTAGCTTCTGGCACGTGTCATTGGCATTCTGATGCCACCTTCCCGCGCCGTTCATGCAGACATTACGTGAGACGAATATTTTTGGAGGCACTCCTCTTTACAACAGACCAGGTTACCCAGGGTACACTTGACTGTGAATTGCTACTAGGAAAAAAATCAAATATATTTAACATTTTCTCTGCATCGTTTAATATAACTAAAACTACTTAATAGAATTCCTCACAAATCACCATCTCTAACCCATAGCGGAGTCTGAAACTCTGGGGGTGCTCAACACCTGAAGACGCTCCTGTAGACGCGTCACTTATACACGCTCAGATGAACACAAACCCGATGCTTCACACAGACACTCTCTTACATCCTTTACGGGGTGTGTGTGGAGGAAATATCGATGGTGTAGCCTAAGTATGGTCATCCGAGACAATTTTTTCATTTTTGCAAACAGAAATTGCAGACAGTTGCTATATAGCCATTTAAAAATATATTGCCTACATATATGACACATATAGACGTCTGAATTTACAGGACAGCTGTTTCCAAGACAAACGCTGATCTTAAAATACAACACAAGCATTAGGTTGTCAATGAAAAATGTTTATATGTTGGCATAAACACTTGGCGTTTGGTCAATTCCTCTGTGGGAGATCGTATTGCTAGCTTTCCCAGATGTTTGTAATTATATTTCCACACACAAGTCAATAGCAATATAGGTCGAATTTCCTTACAATCTGTGTGATTTAAACACATCGCCTTCGGTGTATACGTAAAACAAATGGTGCAGAAAAAGACTGACTTACATAAACGGTGTGAAGTCGAATTGCAGAGGACAAGTACGTAGTAAAATCAGACAACAACAAATCCACGCCGGTCTGCTGACGGTGACATTGCCCTCTTCATACAGGAAAGACGGAGCTGACAGTAATTTCCAAACGTGTCATGAAAGATTAGATGCAAAATTGTACGTCGGGAGACCGAGCATCAGTGCGCTGACGGCTGACTGCTTTTTGTAAACAACATCCTCATCCTCATTCACCCTCCGCGCGGAGCTCGATGAGAAAGCGCTTCGCTATCCATGGTGCAGTTCACTGCGACGTTACAGAGAGAGAGAGAGAGAGAGCGAGAGAGAGGAAAAAAACATCCGTTCAAAGCAGGCCCATAGAACCATTCACAAATGCGGTCTGTTAGTGTCTGTACGCTAACCGCGTAAAAGCTCGCAGATAAACAGATATGTCGGCGCACTAGTGCTGGTATTAATATGGATATTCTTCCTGTAGAGCTGGTCGGTCAGCGGAGAGGCAGATGCCGAGCGGCTGATTCCGTTCTGATGCGCGCAGAGCTCTCCTGAAATGACGTTGTATCAGGCTGCTGTTTTTGTGAAGGGAGACATTTTCTGCCCTCGCCATAGTAAATATAAATTCCACCGACTGTTGTCATGCCGTTGTTACGTTTACATTTTTATTCCTGCCCTCGCCTCCACCTTTCTGACAGCTCATTCGACGCACGTATTTACAATTTTGACCGCGTTGGCTGTGTGCAGACGTAAGCAGTCCGTCAGTGCGAGAAAAGCGCGCCAACGAATCCTATAGCCTACTTCACAACAACTCTGAGGTATTTCTGAATATTCCATAGCATATTATAATCTGAACGTTTCTCTTGTCGTGTATATGTAACCCCACTGGTCCTACCTCACCCAACCCGCTCCGAGCTGGTATCGAACCGGCGACCTTCCGCATGGGAGTCGGTTGCTCTACCAAGGAGGCTAAAGGCCATGGCCTCTAGCGTCTGTCGCTAGAGCACCTTTAGAGGTCAGAGGAGTGAGGTTTACCGGCTCAGCACTTCACTAGCTGGCCTCTGCTACATATACACCTGTGCTTAGCCTATTTAAATTGAGCACCGGGACATTTTTAAAGGTATATCGGCTTACTGTCAGTTTTAAGTCACCTCACCTGAACAGGTACAGCACTTATCCACAAAATCTACTATCTATCAACAGCTAGAACTCCTCATTATTGGTGACAGGCCTGCTTCCCCTAAACCCAGCACTCTCCCCTCTTTATCTCACTCTATCCCCACACTTCCATCACTTTATTATTATTAGATGCACCTCTTCTGCATGTGCTATCCATGCCTCGGAGTGAGAAAGCGCTGTGATTTGAGTAAGAGACAAGCGATGAAGGAGAAATGTGAGAAGTGAGACTTGACATGGAAGACAAAAGATAAAAATAACAGTGAAGTACTCACACTTCAGGATGGCGGAGAGTCATTGTGTCATCACACATTTAATTGGAGTAGCTCAGGCGCATACGGCATGAGATTGCATCACAGAAATAGTCGGGAAACTAGAATATAAACCATTGATTAGTAATGAATCACACATTGCCTTTGCACAAAAGAAGAACTTGGAATCACACTGAAAAGAGCATTTGCTGCCTCACAACATCAGCCGAGTAATGAGCAGACATGGGAACGCCATTGGTGTCATTTGGTATAATCCAGATTGTTTCCCGTAACCTGTGACCAAACAGAAAAATAGAATAGCGCTGAACTGATGAGGCCCTCAGCAACTAAGTGGATATGGAGGTATTAAATCAGGGGCCCGGATGCAAGCTAAAAAATTATAAATGTTGTGAGTTGACACTGCAATCAAGATGGTGTCATGTTGATGACTAAGACTACCTTTCACAGCTGTTTTCTCTGCACTAAATTCAATGGTGTTTAACATTACTAAAGTCTTTCCATAAAATGCACATTTAATCTAATATAAATTTGCATTAGTTATTCCCTTGCTGGGTATATTTATATAGTGGGTAAATGACATGCGTCAGACTGTTCAGTTTTTCCACTTTGGAAAATATGAGTACAGTTTACATGTTCTACGGAGACTGTTTTCGATGTTGACACTAAAAATAATGGGAAATCTCAACTGAGGTCTAAAATCCTAAATGACCTCAACCTACAGTATAAGATCCCACACCCTCAGAAATAAAGGTACACGAGCTGTCAATGGGGTGGTACCTTTTCAAAAAGGTACACATTTGTACCTAAAAGGTACATATTAATATCTCAAGGGTACATTTTAGTACCTAAAATGTACAGAAGTGTTCCTCTTAAAATTGTTAGGTACTAATATATACTTTTAAGGTACCAATCAGGATTGTTTAGGTACAAATGTGTACCTTTTGAAAAGGTACCACCCCATTGACAGCTCGTGTACCTTTATTTCTGTGGGTGCGGGTGTATACATAGATGGCACCAATCTTTATGTTGTTGCCATTTAAATGACATTTTTTGAAGCCAGCAAGCAACAAGAAAAAGATGGCACCACAGAAATCTAATTTTTGTTCCATATTTGAGTTTAGAAGGCATTTGCTAAATATAGCTTGATAGTTGATTGACTTGATAGTTGACTTGATAGAACAGTTGATAATAGTTCTGTCACACCAAGTAAACTGATACAACTGAGATCATACAGGTTGCAATATTTTTGTTTTTTCCAAGGAAAAACTCATCTGTGTTCTATTCTGTATATTCCTAAAAAAGTGAATAAGTGTTTGCCTCCTGTTTTCTTATTTTTTTTGCATGTTTGTCATTACTGGTTCTCTCACAAAGGCACAGGATCACAGGAATTAGCAAAACACGTATTTATTTACACAACACTCACTGGAAACACTGGAACATCGACACAAAGGAATCATGGTGTGACGACAGCAATGAATGACATTTAATACTGAACCACAAATGAGTTAAACACAGGGACGTAAACACACTGATTACACGAATCACAAACAAGGGTGACACACAGGTGAAACTAATGAACGTTAAGAAACGGTGGGAAACGGAACAAAGTGATAACATGACATAAACAGAGAACACATGAAACGTAGAGCAACAACATCACATGATAAACCCAGACACTACATGAACACACTAAAACACTGGACGCAAACACAGGAACCCTGACAATGTTTCATTCATTCATCATTTCCTTTGGCTTAGTCTCTTATTCATCAGGGGTTGCCACAATGGAACGAACCGGCAACTATTTCAGCATATGTTTTACGCAGCAGATGCCCTTCCAACCACAACCCAGTACTGGGAAACACCCATACACTCATTCACACACACACACTCATACACTATGGCCAATTTAGTATATTCAATTGACCTATACTGCATATCTTTGGACTGTGGGGGTAATAGGAGCACCCTCAGGAAACTCATGCAAACTCCACACAGAAATACCAACTGATCCAGCAAGGACTCAAATGAGTGACCTTCTTGCTGTGAGGCAACAGTGCTAACCACTGAGCCACCATGCTGCTTTTTTGCATGTTTGTCAAACTTTAATACTTCAGATCATCAAACAAATGTATATAATAGAGAAAGATAACATGAATAGACACATCATGCAGTTTTTTAATAAAGGTTTTTACTATGAAGGGAAAACAAAATCCAAAACTATAATAGCTACATAACTAGTACATACCTACATATATAGTTTTTTCACCCAGATGACACCCAGACCCGATCACTGCCACACCTGTTTGCAACCAAGAAATAACTTAAATAGGACCTGCCTGAAAAAAATGAATAGACCAAAAGATCATCAAACATAGACATCTTGCAGAGATGGAAAGACATTCAAAAACAAATGAGAAATAAAATGGCGATCAACCTGTTTAAATTTTTGGAAACTGTGTGTCATCTAGGTGTCATAAAAGTAATACTGCATTTGAGGAAAAAAAAACATCATACCAACAGTAAAACATAGTGGGGTAGGGAGATAGTCTGGGGCTGTTTAGCTGCTTCAGGACTTGGAAGACTTGCTATGACAAACAAAACCTTGAATTCTACTGTGTATCAAAATCTCCTGAAGGAGAATGTCCAGCCATCTTTTATTGAGCCCAAACTGAAGCAAACTTGGGTTCTGCAGCAGATCCCAGGCAATGATCCAAAGCATACCAGCAAGTTCACTTTTGAATGGCTGAAGAAAAACAAAATAAAGACTTTGGAGTGGCCTAGTCGAAATCCTGACCTGAATCCAACTGAGATGCTGTAGACTGAGTAGAACTAGTTTAATAATTGTTAATAAATTAATAATAAAAACCTTCATTTCAAAAATATACATGATGCGTTTTATCTTTGATTGATATTTACATTTCTTTTAAGTGTGACAAACGTGCAAAATAAAATTAAATAAATAAATCAGTAAGGGGCAAACACTTGTTTACACCTCTGTATGCGGTTTAAGCAGCAGTTCTGTGAGACAAAATGTCTTGTAAATGTCAGATTTTCATGCAAACACCAATATTGGATTTAAAACATCAAATCAATTGAAATTTCAAACATATTTAGAGGAATGGGATGGTCCTTTTCTCACATGAACAAGACGACATGCCAACCCTCGAATGGAATTAACAATAAACTGGAAAGTTCTGTACGTGATGTAGAAATGGCTAAGTGACACATCACTCTTAGAAGTACTGTCAGTGGGGTGGTATATAGAGGGTACATCTACCTTAAATATACATATTAGTTCCTGAAAATGTAATAATGGCTGTAATTAATTCTCATTTCCCTCTACGTCTGAAGTGGTGCAGAATGATGTCATTCTTGTTTAAGTGCTTATTTGAGACAATTCTTCAGCTCAGAATTATAAGGTTCTATCTGCCATTTTTGTCAAAATTGAGTTATTGATATTCTAATTAATTGACTTATTTACATTATGGGATGTTTTTTATAAGTTGTTTACATTTTAAGACTTTTTATTTAAAAAAACAAATGTTACACACATACTGTCTGCTATGGAATGCAAAAACTTTAATGCTCAATATCTCAAAATCATTCAAAACGCAGATAGAATCTTATAATTCCGAGGTGATGAATTGTTTTATTTTGAGTGTGTGAATAGGAGTTTTTCTGAATTACTGATTGATTAATATAACATGTGTCTTATTTTTGCTGTGACATTGTGGTATAAGGTCTGAATCCACCCTGCCTGATACAATTCACAGTAAGTTAATCACAACTGTGTACCCATCTTATGATGGCTACTTTCAAGATAACACACCTTGTTACAGTTCAAATAGTCTGTAACTGGTTCTTGAAAAAGAGCTCGCTCTCCTCAGATTGCTTCTTTTGGGATGTGGAATGAGAGATTTGCATCAACTCTGCAAAATCTGCCAACAAGATTTGAGGTAAAAGTGAGTCAAACTCAGTACTTGCAAGGTGTATCTAACAATCTGGCCAGTGTATGTATGCGAGTTAAGTATTTCTCTGTCATTTGCACTCCTCAATAGAACTGAAAATTACACTTCTGAATTTATAAGAAGTCTACACCATAAATACAGCGCCGTAAAGTAACAAATTACAAATATTCATTCATTCATTCATTCATTTTCTTTTCGGCTTAGTCCCTTTATTAATCTGGGGTCGCTACAGCGGAATGATCCGCCAACTTATCAGGCATTTGTTTTACGCAGCGGATGCCCTTCCAGCCGCAACCCATCTCTGGGAAACATCCATACATTCTCATTCACACACATAGACTGCGGACAATTTAGCTTACCCAATTCACCTGTACTGCATGTCTTTGGACTTGTGGGGGAAACCGGAGCACCCGAAGGAAACCCACGCAACCACTGGGAGAACATGCAAACTCCACACAGAATTGCCATGTGGGCATATATTTTGTGCTGTATCACTCCTTTTACTGCACAAGTTTACTTTTCACTAATTTTTATAATGTCTACAGTGATTGACTAAGTATAGGATAATCAGTTATGTGATTCTGTCATGTGCTTCCATCAAAATGTGCATAGAAAAATTGCACCAGACACACCTCAAGGCATGGATGCGTTATAAATATGGCAAACATATGGTGTGAAAGCACTAAAAGTGTCAAAAAAGATGCAAAATCATTACACACAACAACCGAGAGACTGTTTAGACTGCATGTCACTGATGAGATGATGAAATATGCTTACTGTATGATGACTGAAATCACTAAATAGCCTCAATAAAATGTACTACAGAATATTACGTTTTCAAATACATGCACACATTGCATGTATCTATTAGTGCTGCACAAGCTAGGTTGGCAGAACCAACTGCTGACCACTTGTAGCTTGTTAGTCAGGGTTTAGTAGTCTTGTGTAGCCAGACCTCAGATTGACAGCTGGAGGTCTTGGAACTTTGTATAGTCAAGGACTGCCCCACAGTGCTATTTTACTGACTGTTTGACCAAACAGTCATGTTTTGTTTTGTGCTACATCATGTTTAGGGATGTGGAAATGTCAGCACAATAACTACATTAATGTCAGTTAATAGAGTTTCAACAAAACAAATTAGCTGTACACTCTAAAAAAAAAAGGTTCTTCAGTGGTTCTTCAGAAGTTCTTTGCGGTATTTGAGGTGCTATTTAGCACTTTTACTGTGTAAAGAACCTTTAAAGCGCCATAAAGGTTCTTCAGTGGTTCTTCAGTGGTTCTTTAAGGTGGTCAGGGTGCTATATAGCACTTTTACTGTGTAAATAACCTTTAAAGCACCATAAAGGTTTTTCAGTGGTTCTTTGGGGAGTTAAAAGTGCTATATAGCACCAATACCACTGGTAAGCACTTGTTCTTATAGCTAATTCTCATAACTCTTATGCCGGTTTTATTTGCGGAAAGGGTAAAGTAACATTATGAGCACCTTAAAATATAGGTGCTATATAGCACCATTTGACAAAAGTACTATATAGCACCTATTTTTTTAAGGTGCTGTATAGCACCAAAAAAGGTTCCCCCCTCGTTACGACCAAAGAACCAGTTTTGGTGCTATTTAGCACCTTTTTTTTTTTAAGAGTATATATGCAAAGTTTAACTTAATATTTTTAGTCAGCTTGACTGATGACTTTTAAAGTTACTTTGATTCAACTAAAAAACAATTAAGAGGCAAAAGAGTTTTTATTTATTTATGACATGGAGACTTATTTTGATGCTGCATTTCTATACAGTGATCACCGAGACTGACAAGACTGAAAGTGAAGGTTTTCTTTGTTATATGAAAGCGTTTTATTTTGTTTTATTTATGAGTATCCACTTTACTGTTTTGAAAAATAGTCCCACTCTAATCTTTATGACTAAAAACACAGAATATTTGAAGGTTTTTTTATTGCTGCCATAAGGGAGGAAAATGTGAGTATGAGCATACGCGTGTGCATTTATGCAGTGGATACCCAATACGTTAAATAATAAAGCTTTTGGTCATATTAATAACATCATCACAAAGACATCCTCGCATTCATGAATCTCTCAGAAGATATTTTGCTAAAAAACTCAAAGTGATATTAACATTTACAGCGATGTTTCAAAACAGCATGTCTGTTTTGAGAAAACTTGCCACTCTTTAATTCCAGCAGTTTTGGAGAACCGAACATGAGACTAAATGTCCAACCACTGTAAATGCTTCTGTTCTTTCATTTTCACCTGCATATGCAGATAAGTAAAGGGGGCAAACTATCAAAATTTAATATTTAGGGAAATCTTCAAAATTATGACAAAAGGTCCCTATGCAGTTGGCATTAAGAAATACTTTTTAGATTCAATTTAACTGCTTTAAGGAAATTTTAGGATGTCTTTTAAAAAAACATAAGTCTTGCATAGTTTTAAGAATCCTGCATTTAATGAAAGTCTATTAACAAGCTTTACCATAGATGTAAACATCACAGCTTTTTTATCCAATCAGACTGGTTTCCAGTCGGACTGGTGCCATATGAAACATTTATCCACAGGTCTGTGGGGGGTGCTTGGTATGATGTCTGAGGCTGAGACAGGGTTCAACATGCATAAGAGTTAACATATCAGCACAGCAAGATTTTTGCCCTTAGGTTACAGTTTTCACATCAATCTGCTTTTCGTCGGCTTGTTATATGTGCATATTTTAATGCGTTGTGTTCTCACATTAAATTAATCTCACATTTTAAATATAGTCCATAAATAGGAAATCATTTAACTTTGAAACACCCTTAAAAGGAATGGCACTGATAAATAAACTGTCAAATATATATTTTTAACTTACAGAGTTTAAGGTGGAGTATCCTTTAGAAGGGCTACTTTTCACTCATATTTTAGTAGTAGAACACATATATACTTTCTCTCTGCTCTCACTCTATAACTTTTGGCAAGTTATGGTATTTTTACTTGAGTATAATTATTAAGTACTCTTTCCACCACATTCATCAATCATAAAAAAATGTGCAGCCAATTACAGTATATTCACTGGCTATTGGGTTCATTCTTTGAGAGGAAACCCCGGTTAGACTCGTTTAACAAGAGAGATCGCACCAGAGATACTGAGCACCTTATGAAGCAACAAGTTGAGAGCACCAATCACTGAGCAACATTTTTTTAAATGCAGCGGTAGAATGAGTTGGACTTAGGCAGACGCGCGCGCACACAAACACACAGTCACACAGTCGCTCCACCCTCATACAGCCGTCACACGAGCGAGGAACATACATTCACCAAAACTCAGGGATATTTAAAAGATATTTCTCGGCTTAAAGACATATTCTAGCACAAGTAGGTGTTCGCGGCGTCTTATAGTCACCTAGTCGTGACAACCAAGACTCGAATTCATTTTCCATTGTTTACAAATGATTCACGTTAAAGCAAAGGGTCGTTTACACGGGTTTCAGTCATGCGGATGCGGAGTCAAAAGTGGCTGGAGATAAACCTCAGATAGCCAGTCCTGAAACTGCCCACATACATTTGCAATGACGCGATTAGAGAACGAATCGTTATCTGTTTGACCAATTGAACCGATCAAAGTGCGAGCAAGAGAAACGCAAGACTTCGGTCAGTGAAGGTGAGGAAGAGGAATCGTTTGCCACAGGATCACTAAACCTGACCACTTTAATGGGAACAGATAACGGTAGGCTCTCAAAAATAGTACTGTAAAATAATTTTAATGCAAAAGTCATGTCAATAAGCAACACTATAGCCATATAGGATACAGTGTTGCTTATGGACTGGACTTTTAAATTTCAAATGTTATCACTCTGTCATTGGGTCTAATACGTAAAGATATATATAAAATTTGGATTTGTCTTCTGTAAAACTGAACGTTTTCAGTACTTAAAATACCTGCAAACTGTCAATTTGAACTGCTGATGGTAGGACTTATTAGACTACATATATCATTGCCCCAAGAGGGGCACATTGTACATATTAAAATGATATTTGCCTATTGTCATATTACCGTGGAACAAGCTGGTTTTTAAAAAGGTTTGGTAATGATTAATGAAAGCCATTATAGGCCAACTGTATACATTATTGATATAAAGTTAATATGGCAGTCATTTGAAGAAGTGCAATCTGCTCTGTGATGCTGATAAGCATCATAAAGACACTGGTTGTAAAATAGAAAGCCACACAGGCTAATGAATTAGGCTAAAGTTCATTAACATTGCCCCTTTTTTATGAACGAGGAATAATAAACTAGCCATTAGTGTACATAGACATGATAGAACCTTACCAACCAAACACCATCAGCATAACATTCATTAAATGTCACATAAATCAAAACCTGCATAACTGATTATAAGAAAATCAAGTAATCAAACTGTGCATGAAGATTTACTTAGGGTTGAAACCACTTTTTACGGATTTTAACTATAAAAGTGTATCCATTCTTGTTGGATATACGTTTTAACCACTGTATAATAATTTTAATCTTAATTATGCTTACAATTATACTTTAAAATAATACATTTACTGTAAACTTGCATTTATTTTTCTAAAATCTGAAGTAAATTTTGGACATCTATGGTAGGGTAACACACCCACCTTCTGAAATGGCATCATTATTACATTCGTACACCATATCAATTCTACATTACAATGTTTACCATGCACATATAAAGACTGTATCTAAATGTTATAAATTTAAAGTTTTACATTTCAGCGTAGAGCTAAAGATTTGTGATTCATTTCTGATCAGTGTTGCCAGATTGGGTGGTTTTGAATTCAGTTGTGCAGGTAAAAAATGGCTGAGGGGTTGACAAAATTTTGGTGGTTTTGAAACACACACAAAAAAGCTAGACATATAAAATATTAAAATATCATGTTTAAACAATTTGAATTCGCAATATCTTATATTAAGTGTAATCTACACAACAATAAGTGCTGTGTGTGGGAGGGGTGGGAGGGGTGCAGTGTTTTGATGAAATTAGCTTATATTGTAACTTTGTTAGTGTGGTTCTGTGACTGTTGGTTGCTGTATGGTTGATAAATTGCGACAGTTAAAGTAACTTGGCCAATTTTTTAAAAATGTCATTCCAACTAAAATAATAAGAGGACGTTTTGACTAACCTCCGTTTCTTCTTCTCTGTGTGTGTGTTTTATCCCCTTTCTTAGTTTCAGAGGTAAAGGAGAAGGGAGACAGGTCACCATGGAAGGATATAATCGAGGATATAAGTGTTTTACAATTGGTGTTGTCATTTCTTTTTTTAGGTGAGATTTTTTGCACCTACACAGAAAAGAAAAACAAAGTAAACAAGTGCTTATGGATTCTATATGATAGTTTCTATAGTCAACATTGCCTTACATGTGCCAGATTGACATTGTAACATTTCTACCATTGCTGTATTTATGTGTATATGCAGGAGTGGCTTGTCTACTGTTGATGATCTACCTGATGTTCACCTCCCTGTGGATTTTCCCCACTCTGTACTTCACCTGGCAGATCTACGACTGGTACACACCTGAGAGAGGTAAGCACATTATTGAAACATTATTAAAATAAATCTGAATTAAAAATGAAGGTCACACTTTAGTTTAAGTAACAATTCACCCCATTTACTACTGGCTTATTACCTGCCTATTATTAAAATATTAACTGTTTATTATTCAATTCAATTCACCTTTATTTGTATAGCGCTTTTACAATGTAGATTGTGTCAAAGCAGCTTCACACAGAAGGTTCTAGTAAATTGAAAATGTCAGTTAGTTATTAATGTTTGAGTTCAGTGTGACTCTCTATTATCAATTATAAAGTGCAGTCTTATTTTACATCCCTAGTACTCAATACCTAAACCCAACTACTACTCTACTAACTTTTAATGATCAGCTAATTAGTAGCTAAAGGTCTTAGTTGATGATTGTTAATAGCGTGTATTGTACATTAAAATAAAGCGTGACCAAAATGTTATACCTTTTAGCAACTGTGTAAATTTCACCTTATGAGGGTTGTACTCTCAGTGCTGGGTTGTGGCTGGAAGGGCATCCGCTGTGTAAAAACAGTTGCCAGAGTAATTGGTGGTTCATTCAGCTGTGGTGGCCCCTGATAAATCAGGGACTGAGCCAAAGGATACGTGTCAGATTGTTCATATTTTCTATGTCCACTAGGTGGCAGAAGAACAAAGTTTGTGAGAGGCTGGGAAGTATGGAAACACTTGCGAGACTATTTTCCAGTGAAGGTAACAAGACTCTCATTATACCCAGAAATTAACACCTGTTGTTCCTCTGACTCACTTGAATCTCCGGTGTGACTCTCTGTTCCTTCAGCTGGTAAAGACTGCTGAACTGAATCCCAATAAGAACTATATTATGGGTTGTCACCCCCATGGCATCATGTGTTTTGGAGCCTTCTCCTGCTTCAGCACAGACCGCAATGAATTTGCAGAAACCTTTCCTGGAATACGGTCAACTCTTGCAATCTTAGCCGGACTTTTCCGCCTTCCTCTCTTCAGGGAATACATTTTAGCTGCAGGTCAGTAAGAAATTAACTGCAGCGAGACTCATTGAGAGACACGAAAACATTCAAGGTATACGCCACTGTTATTTCCTATAAATTCCTAGTGTACTAAGACTGATGGATGATGAAAAGTTGACATTTTCTAGGTGTTATTGATAAGACTAGGAACTATCCTTTCGTTCAGGCATAATAATTAAGGAAATTTACTGCTGTACCATGGCTGCAGCAGGCGATATTATGCAGCACATGAAAATAGTCCCCAGCTTGGTAACAGTTACCTAGTATAGTTCTAGCCATATTAGTCTAGAAAATAACAACTTTTCATTTTCTGTCAGACTTTATTTTTTTACTTTTTGCAAGGTGTTAAAGGTCTAATCCAATTCAATGACTTATGCTAATCTAAGATAAACAAAGTGCTCCCATCAGACCCAGAGATCAGCTGAATGGATTAAAAAAATGGTAAACCTACACTGTTTAACTCTAGCGGAGGTGTAAGCTTATTTCCAAAAAACCGTTCCTTTAAGAAGTTTTTCTTAGTTTACTTATTTTTATTTCTTTAAGGATTGCTGCCTGTCAGTAAGGCGAGTTTGGATTATTTGCTGAGCCAGACTGGCGTGGGTAACGCTGTGGTCATCATCATTGGTGGAGCAGAGGAATCACTGACCTCCTCTACAGGAGTAAACACTGTGGTCATAAAACACAGGAAAGGCTTTGTACGACTGGCTCTTGAACACGGGTGAGACAAGAATAAGATAAAAAGACAGAGTATCAGCTGACTGAAATAAAACCCTTGTTTTAAAGAAGATACTGGGACATACCAGGGGGCATCAGCAATCTTTCAAAGGGATCACAGGAGGATTTGAAACTAATATTAATGAAATAATATTATTAAATTTATTCACACTATTCATTTAAAATGTTAAACTTGGGACATGAAGGAAAAAATGCTGCCATTTACATAAACTCTAAATTGAAAAATACTTAATACTCAATATTAGTACCAATAATATTGACAATAAAACAATTGCACTTTAAATATTGAAAATGCTGATCACATTTCAAACAAATGCATCACATTTTCCCCTTCATGAACTGTTTGTTTCCCAGATTTTATGTAATATCTTTCAGTGATGTAGTTGGTGCTTCTATTGTAAAAAGCATGAAAATATTAAAAAGTTACATTTTCACTCAACATTTATTTGCTGAAACCAGGAATAACAACAATAGTTTCGTAATTCCATTAGAACCAATTACTGTTTGTTTACTGTGGTTACTTTCAATTAATTAATTTTTCTAGCTATATTTTTTCTAAATTATACTAAATGTTTTAGAGCTTTGTACAACTAGAAAATCATATCAATTATAAATATAGCAATTATAATTATCAATAAAATATATAAACAAATAAATGTTTATCAATTGTTTTATTCACTTATGCACCATATTAAGGCTATGACTAATAAAAAAAACATTTTAGATAAAATAGACTGAAATAAGTTCAATGACAGCTGTTGGATTACAATTTATATATATATATATATATATATATATATATATATATATATATATATATATATATATATATATATATGAATTATGTTTTTACATTGTAAGATGCATTCTGAGGGATCAGGTTCGACTGCTTATGTGTAAAATACAGCATTATGTCTCCAAAGTAATGCAAATTGTAAGTTTGAAGCATGGCTGTGTCTTTCGTCTAACAAAATAGAAGCGTGCCAGTGCCAGGCTGCAATTCGAAGAACGACACATTGACTGTTCTCATTCAAGGACTCTGTTTTGAAGATATCTGAAAACTTCTCCTGGTGTATATCTTCTTCCATTCATAAGACAGCTGACATGCATTTAAATCTTAAAAGATTAGTCTTATTTTTTATCATTATGAGTAATCTTGCAGCCCAAGTTGCTTACTCCCTTGTGGACCCCTGCCGCCTGATAGAGAATCACTGCTCTAAACAACAGGATGGCAATATGTGTGAAAAAAAAAGTCCTAAACAAACGATAAAAAGTTAGTGTAATAACACAAGTATTTTAAGCAATTAAAGCTCTTCACCTTTTTTCATGTTTGATCACATCTCCATCTTTTCACTGTGTGCTCAGGGCAGACCTGGTTCCCGTGTACTCTTTTGGAGAGAACGAGCTGTTCCCGCAGGTGGTTCTGTCTGAGGGCAGTGTGGGTCGCCGGTTGCAGGTTCTTTTTAAGCAGATTATGGGTTTTGCTCCATGTCTCTTCACAGGAGGCCGATGGCTGCTTCTGCCGTACAAACTTCCAGTCACCACTGTGGGTCAGTTCAAAACACTTGCATCTCACATCATCATATTTGATTACCTTTAAGCTGCAACACTTATCGGTCTCGCTGCCATATGAAATACCATAAAATGAAAATAAATCGTGTATGTTCACACAGATCACCTCCCAGTGGCAAATCACTGAGCCGGTTTCATTGGTTTTATCTGATCTCGGATCAGTTTTATTAGTTTGTAAACATTTTAGTGAGGCATTTATGAAAAGAATTGGAATTAGTTAGGTTTCTTGTTGGTCTGTCTCATAGAGGCCACCATGAAACAAATAATATATATATATATATATATATATATATATATATATATATATATAATGAATTCATTATCATATTTAATGATAATAGATTTCAGGCTTATTAAAGTGATTAAAGTGCATTTATAAGTTATACTTTAAATAAAGTCTGCAATATGTTTGGAAAAGCCAATTGGCTATATGCACAGCTAGTGTTTTTCAGCTGGTGAAAGCTTAATGTGACTATTTTCAATTTCATAGGGTTCCTTTTACAATGTTGTTGAAATGTAATTAAAATACAATCAGTTAAACATACTTAAACATACTTAAGCCGCAGTCTCACTACAGTTTGAGCTTACAAAAAACTGTCATACGGTGAAAAGGAGCAGGATAAAACAAGATGATTAGGCCTTGATAAAGCGAGGGATTACTCCATATTTTAAATTGTACAGAGAGCTCACAATCTAATCTTCTATTGGTCTCGTACAATCACGTGATGTAATTTTCAAGGTCAGAGTTCACAAAGCTTGAACTTTGCTTGCATTTCCAGTCTGCCGCATTAGCATGCAAATGAATGGAATCTATGGGGAGAAAAAGTGCAGTGTGAGCGCCGCTTTAAGCATTTGTTTAGTTGTTTAGTGTAAAACAAGATGAAAGACAAGGCGTGCGCAATAACTCCATTGAAAATACTGGGGTAAATTAAATTTCCACATTTTAAAGACATGGCACAGAAAATGGAATTTAATGCAGTGCTTCTTGTCTGGCCTGACACCTAGTTTACATCGTATATCAATCAGGCAGCAAAGATCTCAGATTTTTAAGAAGATCAGTTCTTAAACATAACAACTTTATTTATGCAAAAGTTCACCGGAAGCGATTGGGCTGGCTGAAAATGTAAGATTTGTTTGTATATATCCCATTCTGATGTATGTTTTGATTGAGTTTTGTTGCATTTACAGTGTTGTCCAGCAGATGTCGCCAGTATGTGGTGTTCACATACACTGTGTTTCGAAACACTGTATCATTTTGTGAAGCAATTGATTCAACTGTTTCAATGTTTTGAAAGCATTTAGTTTCTTTCTTTATTAGATTAAAGTAGCTCTTTTTTGTGTGACTACAATGTACCCTTGTGTCTTCCAGTGGGCTGCCCCATAAACGTCCCTCTAGTGAAAATTCCAACTCAGGAACAGGTGGACCATTACCATAGTTTATACATGGCATCTCTGGCTGATCTTTTCCACAAGCATAAGACCAGCTACGGACTGGCCGACACACACGAGCTGCACTTCATTTAGCAGCACTTGGAAGCACAAAGCCATTTTAACAGCTGACTGGAATATAATGTGGGGCTGATGCGAGAAAAGGACAATCCACTTATTTCTGTACTGTTCCATGTGAATGTTTTTAACTTCTTGGTTCTCTGAAATGATTCACAAAGCACAAAATGAACCAAACGAATATGGAGATCATATAGAGATGGGCATTTGTCTGTAACAAGAACGCATCCTTGAGGAAGGCAGAATATTTGCTTACGGTTATCTCAGCTTTGTTCTGTAAATTTGCACTGAAAATTTAAAACATGTTAGTGTTCATTATGAAGGGTACATGAGGAGTATTGGGTAAAATGATTAAAAAAAATGTATTTTAATATAAATGATTTATATATGTATTTTGATATGTCTATTCATGTGAAAGATTATAAAACCAGCACATTTTTACAACTTCTAGTCATTTATTTGTTCCAGAACACAACATTTTCTAACAATATAAACAATTATGTACATATATTTACATACAAAAGCTTTAAGAATACTTAAATTACAAAACAATGTTCATAAACCATTGTATTTGGTGCGGTTTCCTTTCATTACCCTATAGAAATTCATGAAAAAAACACAAGTACTATGTTAGTACTACCATTTGACTTTTCTTTTTGCCAAGTGGAGTAATTTACTCCGAAAACACCTAAATTGCAGTATTTCACTCCGTTACTTTAATTACGTCAGAGCCAAAGCTTACTCGCCATTTAAAGCTTCAACAGCCGCTCATTTCTTTGCCAAAAGAAATTGATCCATTTGATCAAAAAATATTAAATCTCAGCTGAAATGTCAGGATGACAGATAGTTCTATTACTTCATGTGTATATTGCGTGTGAGCAAGTGGCTGTACTGAATTGGGATAAATTATATAAGGAATACAAGTTCGTAAAATTGTTGTATGATCCACAAGCTTTCTTTACTTCTGTTCATACCAGATCAAACTGTCCACTTGAGACACCTGAAAGAAAAAGGAGCATAATCTACAATTATTACATCTTGCTTGCTTTTTCCCATCTGTTATGTAACCTTGAACCACAAAACCAGTCATAAAGGTAAAATTATATATAATCTGAAAGGCGAAATAAATACATTTTCCATTGTTGCATGCTTTGTTAGGATAAAACATTAATAGACCCTTTTCACATTTCCGGGTTTGTCAGCAGCAGAAGTTGTCATAGTTGGTAAACTTAGAGTGCAGTGAAACAGAGAGCTCAACAAATATTTTTTTACAATCCTATTTGCTGAATTAATAAAAGAAAAACGCCACTATGGTGTTATTAAGACTTTCAGGAAAAAGGGGAAAGAGTGTGTGACGGCAGCCAGAGGAGAGAATAACCTCAAAAAAGTGCCTCATAACATAACAGTCTTGTGAAAAGGGTCCACATTAAACCAAAATAAAACCAGAATAAAATATCTGAACTCTGAGGGCCCCAAAAAAAAAAAAACGAAATTGTTTGAAATTCTGAGAAAATCTAATAATGTAGAAAATGTAAAAACATTTGAACAAAAAGTCTTCACAGAACATGGTCTTTGCTTAATATTCTAATGCTTTATGACACAAAAGAATTTCAATCACTTTGACTCAAACAGTACAAGTGTTGCTAAAAATATACTCTTAAAAAAGACTGATGTTGTAGTCAAGGGTCACATATGCCATTATTATCTGATCTGTTGAAGTAATATTGTTTTCTCCTCCCACACATATGAGCGAGTGCATTACCTGGTCTCATGGTGTGTTCCTAAACATCGGACGCAGCAGTAGCGAGCGCCACATGACACACAGGTGTAGTTTGAAGGGAAGCCGCACACTGCACAGAAATGACGCTGAGGAATCTTAGAAGGCTCCGCACAGGCAGTCAGATAATTCGGACCCTCACTAACACTTAAATCCTGGATTTTTAAAAAAAAGAAAGAAGAAATTAATGCATTCATCCAGAAATCCAAAAAGAGTGGATTTTTAGCACAGTTTAAAAATTAAGAATAATTTGACACTTTTTAGACATTAACCTTGAAGACTTTTAACATCCTTTTATTCTAGAAAGTGATGCTTGTTATACTGTCATAGCAATTCTATGATTTCAGAATAATAGTACTGAGAACTGGATCTTAAAGTCAGCAAAAAAACATTATGCTTCGAAAGAAATTTGTTAAAAGTCTGACTTATTTGGCCAATGACGATTAATATTGAAATTATAAACTAAAAACATAGGGTAGAACAGGTAAACATAACAAACAGGTAAATCTTTTTCAACTGACCCGCTGAGAGTTCCAAGAGAGCTGTAGTGCAGATGTACCACAAGTAGAGCCAATGGCATACTTGAATCTCCCAGTGCTCTCACATAAACACATACCTCTTTCTCCCTCTGACACACACACGCACTGATGTATTATAAAATATTAGTTTACTTTTAAATGAGTTATCTATATTTTAAATTTGATTGTGTAAATGAATTATGGAATTGTTAATCACTCCCTTGTCATTAACGTGTGTGTACATCTCTGCTCCATACAAACAATAGAAACCTATGGACAGTATTAGGGCTGTGCAATTAATCGCAAAAGATGTTAACCAGAGCTATGATTTACGTGAGTTTTTATTTATTGTTATGACTGGAATTGAGGTTAGTTCATCTTTAATTTTTCATGTTGTCTGTTTTAAGACAATTTATTACAGTTTTGTTTATCCAGCAGTTAGTACTACTGTGTACAGTATGTATTTAACTAGAGCTAAGGTTAGTTTATCTTCATTTATTTTATGTTGTTTGTTTTAAAGACAATTTTACAAGTTTTATTTATTAAACTTAATACTATGTTATTTCATTGTGAAATGTTTTGTTCTGCACTTCTTGTGCGCCGAATACATTTAGAATGTGTGTATGTAGCGCGTTTGAAAAAACAAAAACAGTTGCTAAAATCGCAAATAAATAAATAAATCGCAATATGAATATTTTGTCCATATTGCACAGCCCTAGACAGCGTCTATGCAACTCACAAAACGGGAGATAGATAGATAGATAGATATGCATGTTCATTTAATGTAAACTTTGTGAATGCTTTGGTAATACATTTCATACATTTGTCATGCCATAAACAACTGAATTGAAAGAGAGAGAAAATTTTGCAGAGTATGAAACAGAAAGCTTTTGTTTATGACATTGACTCAAAAAAGGTATTTATTTTCCTCTAATATGTTTAACTACGAGTGAATGACGCCTCACCTCCTCCTCTAGAAGAGTCTGGAAGTTTTTGCGGAACCTCTGTTTAAAATGGTCCCCCCTCGTCTTCTTTCTCCGCTTGCCTTGAAACCAACACGTGCCAGAGGAGAACAACAGAAAAGCGTTATAAACGCAAAGATGAATGCTCATTTTGAAGCACAGGTGCCAAACTCAGTTCCTGGAGGGCCACAGCTATGCACAGGTTAGTTCCAACACGAATTAAACACACTTGATCAAACTAAATCAGTCCTTTAGGCTTGTTTGAAACCTGGGCAAGTGTGTTGAAGCAGGGTTGGACCTAAACCGTGCAGGGCAGCGGCCCTCCAGAAACTGAATTTGACATCCCTGCCTTAAAGTACGGTTCAATATGTGCAGGATGGACAGGACTGGTGCACAACACCGACTCCATTAATTACCGGATTCGTTGCTCTCGTCGAACTGCGGCAGCCGCTTGACGAGCTGCGGGAGACTCGCGTGAGGATCGTCCTGGAAATTGTCTTTCTCCAGCGCCTCGAGCTGTCTGCTCAAACGGCGCTGCCTTGTGGCGCTATCCAGCACCCGCCGCTGGCCCGGGTCCTGTGAGCGGACTGAGAAGGACAGACAGCATAACGTTATGGACAAGCGGACATCTGTGATCAGAGATGCGGACTGGCAGTGGGACGAAAAGCTAGGCTGTTTACATGTGTACAGCTAACGATGATAAAACAAACATTGCGATTTATTATTTGTTACAAACCAACTGTTTACTGAGGCGTGTAAGGAAAGCATACATACCAGCTATTTTCTTCTCCGCCATGCCCGGAGGTTTACGATGATAACAACCACTCTTCTTCTATAGTTAAACCGCACTGATTTTCAGTCTATGTAAACCATCGCCATCTAGCGAAACTGCTCTGCAATGACCGCAGGGCAGAAACAGTCAGTAGACGGTGCTGTCCCAAATATAATTTTTACCGTTGTACATTGGGGATAAAAACGCAACCGCAGCTTAAAAACAGACCCAAACATATGATCGATATTATCTGTTATCATGATCATCATCTGTTAAATGATCTATTTTAAGCCTCGGTCACGTCTCCGTCAGCTAAAGTAAAATGGTGAAAAGGACTAGGCTAGGCTATAAAACTGTATCACATAGGCTTATTAAATATAATGTGTATTATATTACATTAATGACCAAATGTAGCCTTTCTGTGCTTTTTGACTTAGCACATAGCTGCTTATTATTATTATTATCATCATTATTATTATCATCATTATTATTGTTGTTGTTGTAGCCTATATGCTATAGGCCTAATGCCTAATTATAAAATACCTCGCTTATTGATGATACATGCACGGCAAACTTGATCAAATATGTTTGGCACCTTTGTAGGCTATAATAAATGTATATGTAGGCTATTTGCCATCAGAAAAAAACAAAAGTATCATAATTTTTTTTTGTTAGACTCTATCAATAAATCCCTTGCACTCACTTAAAAAAACTACTGTAACAAGGAGTAGCTGTACTAGCTGTTCTTAGAGCTTTTATAGCTTTATTGGTAGATCCGAAAGTAAGTCAAGCTTACATAAAATGAAAATGAAAGTATGCAGCGACTCATGATTCAGCACTCAAACATCAAGGAGCAGCACAAACCTCTCTCTGCGTCTCAATATGAAGATCAGTGAGTAACCTACTTTGTTTTACTTTAATTCACTTCCCAAATGGTAATCGCAAACTTACCACTATAAAATGTGTGCTAAGTATTAGCCTTGCGTGAACGTGTTTATGAGGAGTGAAAGTGCATTATCACCCATCGAGCCTAGGAAAAAAACTATCTCGAGCGTTCGTCTCTCATGTCCAAATCGATTAAAGTATCAGGCTGAAATTAATTCGCTTTAGAAGGTACACTTTGTTTTTCCACGACATTCAGGTTGCTCAACTTACTCTCCACACGTTTGACCACAGCACAGTGTTGCTGCAAGGGTTAAATATTAACCATTCGTTAACTTAATATCAAGATAGAGAGAGAGAGAGGTCATCTATCCGCGTTAGGGTACCGCCCAATGCAACAACAGCCTTTCATTGTGCTTCAAGCTGGCGGAGTAGGCGACAATAAGCGCCCTGGGGCCATTCACGAAACAAAAGTGACTGCAGCGATAGCTAATGTAAACAATATTGGTCCTAGGGCCACACGGAATCTGCGCAGAATTTCGCAGATTTTTAGCCCATATCTTTGATTCTGCTTATTTACTGGTGTAAATATGTGTAAATGTATATTTATTCTGTTTTCAAATTAATTTTAGTAAAAATATTGATTAATATGAAAATATTCATATGATTTATTTACAATAGCCTACAGTTTGTAAAGTATTTTCTGTCTTTTAGTAGAGATTTTATTCGAGAGACTTGCTTTAATTACCAAATAAAGTGGATCAAATTGGATTCGCATTGTAAACATTAAATACAAGTTAAAAAGGTATTACTTTTTATTTAATATATTAATTTTTTTGTTATGATGTTCCTAAAATAATTCCGCATATATCCGCAGATTTTTAACAAAATACTCCGCAGAAATAGCAAAAAATGTCTGCAGATTCCGTCTGGCCCATGACTCATGATTATAGCTACCATGACGCGACGTTTATTATTTATTTATTTGTCAGTATTAACGCCAGAAAATTCTCGCATGTGTATTTAAAATGTTTTTAAACACAGACACACACACACACACACACACACACACACACACACACACACACACA
>CAIGQQ010033541.1:12666989-12720317 GCA_903798035.1 Danio albolineatus
CGGATGCCCTTCCAGCCACAACCCATCTCTGGGAAACACATTCATACATTCTCATTCACACACATACACTATGGACAATTTAGCTTACCCAATTCACCTGTACCGCATGTCTTTGGACTGTGGGGGAAACCGGAGCACCCGGAGGAAACCCACGCAACCACGGGGAGAACATGCAAACTCCACACAGAAATGCCAACTGACATCAAACCGATTAGCATTTTTGACATGTTTTTTTTTATTCTATGTGTTTTTGTTTTGATATCAATGTGCCTGTTGGGTTGCTCTACATCTGTGATCTTACCATGTTATTAACTTATCTGAGTCCTTTAAAAATGCTTATCAGTTCAACTCTGCAACTGGAATTACTCACCAATTCAACTCTGAAGAAGGTAAGGATCCATATTTAAGCATACAGTAGCTATGTTGCAAATTACATTTATAAACGAAACTGTAAAATTCCATAAAACATTTTGAGAATAAATTTTCCATCCTAAAAAATGTTACTTTCTGGTCACCTAATAGCAAATAGTGAAAAATAGAATTTGCTGCAACAGTAGAAGCCACAATGGGCCCTTTTTTGTACATAATAAATTACTTGCACTTCAGAAGATGTGGTGCAATGAATGCACAGTGGCTTTTGGAGCTGTGAGACATGCTCTTTTAGAGCACAACCTCTTAAGACAGTTCTGGGAGGTATAAATACTCGACCCTTTGATGATGGACTTTTAGAAATGACCAAAACAACAATTTAGATATTTTACAACGTGGGCGTACTGCTGGTTCGTTCATTATTAATGCTGCCCCATTGCGCCCAGTATTGTCATCACATGGTCTGTTAAACTTAAAGAACTTTAGCCACTTTAAAAGACTCCGCATGCACCAGAAGGTGATCCTGTAAATGTGTTGCCATTGTAGATCGTTTCCAATTTGTTTCTGTTTGGATTAAAAGTTTATCGTAGTTGTGCAAATTTACAAAATGCGCATCTTGGCATTTCCATTAAGCATTTTTTTATGCAATTATTCAAAAATCCACATAAAAAGATTTGCACTGAAAGCCCTGCAGTAACCAAAACTTCATCAGTAGAAAGAGACATTAAGGCTTGACTAAACCTTAATGAGGAGCATGTTGTGTGGACACAAAGTTTTTTTTGGATCTGATTATGTTCATCGTCAAAATCGTAAAAGTGTTTTTAAACTCGACCCAAAGTGCGTCATGAGGTCAGTGAAGTTAATGAAGGAAGCATTGTGGTTTGGTTGATGTTATCTGCTGCAGGAGTTTGGCCATATGAGACATGACATATAGTCAATGCAAATGAATGCAAATGTTCATCTGTTTATTCCTGCTTTTATCATTCCAACACAAAGCTGACCTAAACCGGACTGAAATCTTGATAGTTGTGGCTAAGAAACTCACTAAACATTTCTCCGTGCTACAATCTTTGCTGTTCAGTTCACTTTGATCACTGTTTTTTGAACCAAATAAAGGATTTTTATGTAAGTGCCTTGGTTATTTGTAAAAAATACTAAGGGCATTGTATATAGACACAACTAAAGTTCATTAATCTTTTGAATAATGAAGATTACGCTATTTCTATTATTTCTGCGCAATATATTTGAAAATGCAACTGAAAATAAATGATGGAAAATATTTCTATTTTAAATCATGAACTATAATTACTGACTTTCGAAGGCAACCGAATGCAAGTTATGTGAGACTGACATACTGTATATGACGCATGATGTAATATGAGTTACTTCAGCTAATTCTTGAAGCTTAATTATTGATGCCTTCAAGATTTTCACATCTCGATGTCTGCACAGTGATGTTTCAAGTATGCTGTTGACAGAATTGTTTAATCTGAGCTTTACTGAAATCCCACCACTGTCTCAAGGACTGAAAACACTTTTTGGCTCTAAAAGTCTCCCTAGAAAAAAAATGTAAAAGTCCACAAATTCTTTCTCAGCAGGGAGTAATTAAAAGGCACTTTTGGGTTTTATACAATTCAAAACAAAATAACACATTGATGTGTAAAAGTATAACACTGATCTAATCTCCCTAGAGACAGAACAGTATCTTGAGTATGGGACCAGGTGTATTGTCTCTGATTGCTATTGAGCTGCCTCCAAATGTCACTCAGCTCATGTTTTAAAGATTTTATTAATTCGTTTACGTGAAAGTACATGGGGTTCAATGTGAATTCTCCTTCAGTAGAATTAAAATCTCCTCCTGAAATTAAAAACTCTTCACTATTAGAGGTTTGCAAGGCTGAATTAAGCTATTTTAAAGACAACATTCTTTCAACTCCAAACATAAACACAAATAAAAGTAAAAACATAATTTTCAAATAAAGCTTTAACCTTTAAAAGTCTACCTTTCATAATTTCATCAGCATCATAATGGTTAGTTTAAAACTTATAGGAAGTAATATGGCAACTTCTCCACTTACAGCAGTGTGGTGACTTGAGATGCTATTCCATTCTCTTGTCCACTCAACCACATTCTGTGCATCACTGAGTTTCTTGAAGTAAAATAATATCTATTTTTTTCTGTTTAAGGACCTCATATAATACAGATTTTTTTTTCTTGCACTATTTATATTCACAGATGCAACACTGACTTCATTTCTAAAAAGAAAATAAAAAGAGTGAAGCAGAGTTTCACCTCCGGACTATATGTTAAAGTCAAATGACTGTCTGAAATAATTTTAAAGAGGTTTCTTGGATTCAAACGCTGCTCTGAGTTTACTAAGGAAACAGGCAGCTGCTTAAGTTTTGGGCAAAATCCATGTCTTTGATGAACCACTGGATTCAAAGGACACATTCATTAAAACCCTAAAAATATGTAAACTGCTGAAATAAGCACCACTCTGTCTGTGGTTACTGTATATTTTCTGCGATATTACACATGTTAGTGGAGAAAAGGGAAAGGAGAAAACTGTTCTCCTTTTTGTTTTGAACTAATACAACCTTGCACAATATACTACTTCCCTATTAAATAGAAGAAATAAAACTGCTTTTAGTTCTGTTTGCAGTCATTTGAATTCTTCATAGTTGAAAAACAATGAATTTTATGAAATTAAAGATATAAGGCTCGCTTCTGTTAAAGCTACAGACAGATTGTGATGTTGCCAGAGAAACAATATCCCATAATCCTGTACAGTTGCATTTCCATATTGAATATATACTACAACATAAGCTCTCATTGTTTAAGGCAAGAATTTATGCATTTATAACCTCAAAGCTTCATAACTGTAACCATGTGGTTGCTCTGCAGACTTAATTAATAAACCCCAGCTGGTCCAAAAAAAAGGGGCGCCACGGTGGCGTAGTAAGTAGCACGTTCGCCTCACAGCAAGAAGGTTGCTGGTTCAAGCCTCTGCTGGGTCAGTTGGCATTTCTGTGTAGAGTTTGCATGTTCTCCCCGTGGTTTCGTGGGTTTCCTCCTGGTGCTCCGGTTTCCCCCACAAGTCCAAAGACGTGGTATAGGTGAATTGGGTAGGCTAAATTGTCCGTAGTGTATGAGTGTGAATGAGTGTGTATGGATGTTTCCCAGAGATGGGTCGCAGCTGGAAGGGCATCCGCTGCATAAAATAATTGCTGGATAAGTTGGTGGTTCATTCCACTGTGGCGACCCCAGATTAATAAAGGGACTAAGCCGAAAAGAAAATGAATGAATGAATGAATGGTCCAAAAAGCAGCAGCAGTGCATACAAGAACCAAGAAGTAAAAGCACATTTGACTGGCTCTGTCAGCACTGAACATTTTATTTTTATTTTATTACATATAAACCCCAAATGATTTAGCTACTCAGTATTTAATTGAGATCCTATTGAATCTAATTAAACTGGATCAAATACTCTGCACACCAAGAAGATAGCTGTCATACAAAGGCCTTATGTCCAAGGAGTAATCAAAAAGCTGTTCAGTGAGTCTCTCAAATGTTGTAACAGGATTTTCTGTGGTTGTTTTCTGACTTGAAAATGTGGTTATATAAGTGTCCTAAAATGGGAAAGATAACTATGTAGTCAGCATTTCTTAAAAGCAGGAATAAAGTCAATGAATTGTCATACTTGGTTTACAGGAAAGGTGAGTATGCATTGATAATATTACACTGGATCTAAATGCCATTTCATCACAGTACAATAAAACATACGCTATCACTGTGTCACACTGCTATAAATGACAAATGGAAAGTTGCAACTTCATGCAAACTAATTGTGAAACTGCACCATAAAACTTTTTAAAAGTCTTATGGTGCAAGGGTAAATATATTTGCAGTAGCCAAAAATACATTGTTTAGGTCACAACGATAGTTTCTTTTATGCCAAACATTAAGTAAAGGACATGTTCCATGAAAATATTTTGTTTATCCCACTGTAAATATATGAAACATTTATTTTTGATTAGTATTATGTATTGCTACGGTCTTTTTTAGGTATTGTGTAAATGAAAATGTTTGTATTAATTTTACACAGATTATTGACCAACACAGAAATCGTTGTAAAATATTAGGTAACACGCAGCCAACGTCATTCTGTCACCTGACCCCTTTTCACGAAATGAAAGGACTAAAACAAACGAAATGAAAGGACTTTTATTCTGTCAGAATCGCAGCAAGCAGCAGGAACAGTAAGTAGGCACTATGCAGTCTGCAGCCAAAGGATAGATTTGTGTTTTATGCAACTGTATGTTAGAATATTTGTGTGAGAGTGTGGTTAGTTTTGTCTGTGTTTTGAGAAGTATAAACAAAAATACTAGGTTTAATGACGGAATGCCGCGTTATTAAAACTCCTTATTGTTTTACATTACCAGTTTAAATAGCACGTGAGTAAACCCGCATGACTCTGTGATAACATACGATCTTGGGAACAATATAGCTGTTTAAAATATGATAGTTAGAGATGTTACAGAAAGACAGTGAAAGTGAAAGCATCAAAACAGTTACTTTTCAGTGACAGGAAGAGGGCAATAAAGAGCACAATACAGCAGGCTGACTCATGGTCGTCGATACACTGACGACAGATCCAGTGATTAACCAGTCAACTAATCAAATGAATTTCATTTGGAACAACAAATGTATAACCTTTTAAAATAAATCCTTATTTTATAGAAACTGTTACAATAATATTCTATTGGTGAGACAGCTGTCATAAAGGTAGACACAGTAATGGGCAATTTTTAATTATTGTGTATTTCTCAAGTATTTCAAGATCCCCTAAACAATGTGCAAACGTATTTGATGCAATTCCGAGTGGACTTGTTCAGCTCTTATCTGGTAATATATCCTCTGAATCCATTATTTTACATACTAATCTGTATCAATGGTGTGAAAATTATAGACAATAAATTTAATAACTGTTACATCGAAACGTTTTGCAGAACCACATTGTTCCCTATACAAACCTTTTGGGATTTTTTTTATTTGAGCAGATTGAATGGTAAAAAGTTTGGAATTTACCTAGTAAATACTGTCTCTCCAATAAATTTGAAGAAGTGACATATAAACGAATTCATTTAATTTATCTAGTGAAACAAGTTGTTTAGAGATGGAATCTCTGTGCACTTTTTGTGAATTAGAGGAGCAATCGACAAAACATCTTTTTTCAATGCACATATACTCAAATGTTTTGGTCTGATGTTGAATATCTCTATATAAAATCTATATTTAAACTTACAAAATTAAAAGGAAAAAAAAACAGTGTCTTAAATATATTTTTGATATAAAATAATAATAATAATAAAACTCTGGAGCAAAATTTGATTGGTAATTTAATTGTTATATATTGTAAATACCATATACACAAACAAAAATGGTCTAATGATAAACCTAATATTTATTTGTTTCAAAATGATCTTAAGCATAATATCAAAACCCTAAAAGATCTTAAAGATAAAAAAGGATGTATACAATTTTGGAATTATTTTTTTATGCAAATTTCCTGTAATTTATCCCCTGTAATTGTTTGTTAATTTATTTTTGTGGTCACTTTATTTTGATGGTCCGTTTGTTAAATTTAAGCTACATTGCATCTAATTCTCATTAGATTACAAGTAGACTGTTAGGTTGGGGTTAGGGTTGGGGTTGGGATTAGGGTTAGTGTAAATTGACATGTACTTGCAAAGTTTCTTATAGTCAGTTAAATGTCTGTTGAATGTCTGTATCAACAGATATTAAGTAGACAGTCTACTAATACTCAAATGGACCATCGAAATAAAGTGTTACCTTTTTGTATATTATTCTTGTTATGCTTAATAATGATAATAATAATAATAATAATAATAATAATAATAATAATAATAATAATAATCAACTGAATTTATGTTTTGTTTTGTTTTATGACAACATACAGCTAACCAGTACAGACAATTTGATTAAGTGGAAAGAGTAGAGAAAATGGACCAACTCCTACAACCAAAATTTTTTACAGGTAAGTTTTTGAATTTTTAAACATTTCAGGTAAACATTGAGACATTACTCGTTTGCTTTAGAAACCGCAAAACTTTTTCAGTAGGTAGAAAATGTGTAATTACACTCCAACCACTGAAAAACTACCCTTTAAATAGCTGAGTATAAAATATGTATTAGTTTAAGTGAAGTGAATATGATTGGTATTTGGACAGTCAGCTATGTAATCATTCTGCCTAATTTTTTAAATTCAGCATTACTTATTTTGTTACTATTATATCATAGATAAGTATGCAATTTCTGAGGTAGTCTAACACATTTAGTATAACACTTTTAGGTTAGGTTACAATTTAAGTGTCTTCCCAATCTTTTGATGTATATTACTTGTCACAAAATACTACATCTTGTCTCAAAACCTTAAAGCCTCAACCCCCAAACTGAACATCCTATCATGATTTATACACCTTTTGCTTGTTCCAAACATTATGTACTCTCTTTCTTCTGTTGAACACACACACATAATTTTTTTATATTTTTTTATTAAAACTGGAAACCTGTAGTCATTGACTATGGAAGTCAATAGTTACAGGTTTCCAGATTTCTTCAAAATATTTTATTTTGTGTCCAACAGAAGAGAGAATCTCAAAAGGGTTTGGAACCACTTGAGGGTGTTTAAATAGTGAATAAAAATGTTAATTTTGTTTAATCTTCAGTGCATTTATATTAAACACATACTGTTCTTTGTCTTAAAGAAAAACACTACTTTGTAATTGAGTCGGGCTGGACAGGCAAGACACGGATGCAGGTTTTAAATCATCTCAAGGGACAAAGACCCCATTTAGAGGAGGTGCACAGTGTGGACAAGTGTGATGTGATTTTGGTTTTATGCCCCATTGCTTCACGGGCAGGAACTGACATTGATGCTGCTCTAAAAAAACTTAATGACTTGTCAGGTAACAGACAGAATATTAAAGTTGAAGAAGATATTAATGTATTGATAGAAGCAGAAACACCACTGAACATCTTATTGTGTCTTTATTTGAAACAGCATCAAAGCCAGCTATTTTCTTAGTCCTGCATCACACTTTTGACCCTGAGAAAGTTGTACCAGACAGCAGCACACATGTGAAGAGGAAGGACACGCTTACAGTGGACTGTCTGTTCCATGAAGATGCCGGATTGTTGAAATGCATCATGAATGATGAAGCACTGCACAAAATTGTTCGCTACTTCAAACCTCAGGTTTAACTTTAAACTAATTTCGAGAGGATCACATGCTTATAATTGACTGCGGCTGGTACCTCGTTAGCTACTGCACGACTCTCCAATCAGACAATTCCTAACTAACTCTAAATGACCAGATTGTCTTACCTTAGTCATCTTCGCCTTGAAAAATCCCTTTTCCACGCTTATTCCTCTCCTTTTCCCTGACAGGGCGGCATGGTGGTTAGCACTGTTGCCTCACAGCAAGAATGTCTCTGGTTCAGGTCTTTACCCAGCCAGATGGCAAAGTTTACATGTTCTCCCATGCTCATGTGGGTTTCCCCTGGGTTCTCCGGTTTCCTTTCACAGTCCAAAGACATGCAACATAGGTAAATTGACCAAACCAAACCGGCACCATAAATGAGCTCTAGTATATCTTCATAGCAAGCCCTGATCTGCCCTTTGCCTTAACAATCAAGGAAGTTCTCAAGACCTATCTGAGCTCAAAATCCCCTCTTGCCCTGCAAACGGAGGAGAGCCCGGGGCTCGAGGATCTCATGAGCTCAGGGCTCTCTCCCAGGACAGCATTCCAAACACGCTTTACAATCAATCATCAGCTAAGTGTTAATTTCAACTCTTGAAATGACTTAAAGACTTAGAAATGACAATGAACGATAATGTAGGAGAAATCTGGGGACAACAATTACTTTGCAATAAACCAGAAAGCTCAGAGAACTATTTTTCTGTCCATACTTAGTTGATATTCATTTATTCATTTTCCTTTGGCTTATTCCCTATATTCATCAACCACCAACTTATCCAGCATATGTTTTACACAGCGAATGCCCTTTCAGCTGCAACCCAGTACTGGGAACATCCATACACTCTCACATTCACACACATACACTACAGCCAATTCACTACATCCAGTTCACCTAAAATGCGTGTCTTTGGACTGTGGGGGAAACCGGAGCACACAGAGAAAACCCATGCCAACATGGAAAATATGCGAACTCCACACAGAAATGCCAACTGGTCCAGCTGGGACACGAACCAGAGACTTTCAGTGCTAACCATTGAGGCACCATGTCACACTTAGTATATAATGCAGTATAATTTACAATATCAGCATTGATCGTCATTTTCTGCTTATCTCAAACGATACAAACAAACTATAAAAAAATTGTTTATTACTATTTCAATAATTTCTTGTAAAAACATAATTGTGGACATGCTAAAGGTTACATTTTTATTTATTTTCATTTTAAAGTTACTATTCCATGTTCTAACTGTTTAAAAGATTAATGAAAAAATTATAATAATAAAATGTTATAATAATAAAATTAATATGTGTTCTTGCAGGGACAAAGGAAACTTTTTACTTTTATCGGCTTCACCATTGTTGGCATCTTTGTTTATAATTTCTACCATTGGCTAAGGTAAGAAACTTTCATCTTTTGTTGTGATGTTCTATCCTAATGAAACAACTTTATATATAAAGGTATTATTCATATTAAGAGGTGCATTAAAACTCTCTTTTATGATAACAGAACGATGTTTTAAAATGAAGGAGATGCTTAAAGCAGTGGAATGAAAAACCTGGAGAGTGAGTATCATATTTTAGACGTGATTATTTGGATACAATTGCATTTGTCATTTGCAAGAGTTAACTGAATTTAGATTATTTTTTCCACACAGATCAGATGACGTGGAACACAAATTGAGAGAATGGCTAAATGACAGATTAGTGTGTCATTTCTGAAATCACAGGAGAAATTGATGCACATTATCAATATTTACAACTTTAAACTAAAATAGGCTGTAAACTGTTCTAATGTTAAAAGGTGCATGCAAATAGATAATTGAGCTTAGCCTGCATGGACATTAACACTGAGACATTATGAAACAAAAATGAAACTATGACATGATATCACAGCGTTAAAAATATTTTAGGTTTAAGTTAAGTTAATTTATTCAATTCACCTTTATTTGTACAGCGCTTTTACAATGTCAATTGTGTCAAAGCAGCTTCACATAGGAGGTTATAGTATATTGAAAGTGTCAGTCCAGTTAATAATTTAGTTTTTTTTTTTAATATCCTTGGACATTTGTTTGCAAATTATGAAATAAAATGTGTCCTGATTGCGAATATTTCTTATTTACTGTCTCAAAAACTGAAAAATGCTATGAAATCTTGAATATAACATTAGCATGTTGTAGAGAATAATTGCCAATGGTATTTCAATTATCAGAAAAAAATGCACACGTGAGGTGAAGAAGATGGATTTCCAATAATGCAATGGAGTCCATTTTTTTACCGCACCTAAAGACAAAGTTTCCTATGCATCTCATTTAAAGCCTTTTGTTTTGATTAGATGTTTGACTGTTCAATAGGCTGTGAAGTATTTTAAAATAATTTTAATTGTTTGGCGCAATAGAAATGCAGTCATGACCTGGAACTACACTCTTAAAAAAAAAGGTTCCTTGAGGTTCTATATAGAACCCTAGGGTTCTATACTTGGCCAGTAGAACCTTTTACCCAAAAAATGGTTCTATTTAGAACCCTTTGAATGCAAAGAACCTTTTTGATTAAAATGGTTCTATAATGTGAGATTTATGACATAATTATATAGTAAAGATTATAAATAATAATAAGCTATAACACAGAGAGACAAAGCTTTTTGAGTCAAAACCTAATAAAATGACTGCTATGGTCAAAAACCTAATCAATGTATGATGGGATTTTTGTTTCATGTAGTTTTGTGCTTTACCATATAACTAATATTTTATATATGCTTAATATTTAACATTTTTGACGAATTATTTTGTGAAATTAATTAAATAACCAGTTTATTCAGACTGTACAGTGTGTTGTTATGGTTTAATAAATTATTTTAAACTAATAATCATGAAAAAGCCCTCTGGTGACGTCATTCATTGGTGGACTGGTGGTGACGAGCCTGGAGAGTGACGGTTAATTTTTGAAAAGGAGAACTCCGCTATTGCGGCTCCATCATTCAGGTACGTTATTACTCTTTTAAAATTATATTAATAAAATATTTTGTATTACGGGGTAATGTTTCTCTTCCCTTGTCTTATATGGTGACACAGACTGAATAAGGGGTAACGTTAATATAGATTAATACTGTGCTTGTAAGTTTCTGATGGTCTCTGTCGACAGCCTTCGGTTCAGGAATCTGTGTCAAGCTGACTTTGCTCTGCTTTTTGTTCGAAATAAGTTACAGTTTCGCTTTATTTGTTTGTCAGTATTAATTAAAATATCAATAACAATAAAGCAGCTGCGTTATTCGAAGGCGGGCTCCGAGAGGCAGCGTGAAGCGCGTGCACGTTCTTTTAATGGTAACTTCATATTAGCCGATTTCCGCTTTCGTGCAGTTTTTATCTCCAACCTTGAACAAACGTGTACTTCCAGCTTGTTCGTGTGTGAGTTTAGCCGAGTTTAACTCGGGCTAAACTCTGTAGTGACACGCCGGCTAGTCTGCATTAAAACCGCAAGGGAGCATGCCGCGCTCGTGCCCGCCCGAGTCTATGCACGCGCCCGCCCGCCCGGCCGAGTCTATGCACGCCTCCGCCCGCCCGGCCGAGTCTATGCACGCGCCCGCCCGCCCGCCCGAGTCTATGCACGCGCCATAGTGATGATTGCTAAGTGTATTATTGAAACCTTTTAAAGCCAAAACATATTTTAATAATCCACAGATGAAAGATCAGGGGTTATTTATGAAGGACATACAAACATGCAGGCTAAATGTATTGTGAAATGTTGAACCTTGTTAAATATAGGCTACATATATGTATATATTGTGCTAAATAAGTTTAAAATTCATATTTTAATGTATATCTTTCTTTTCTTCAAACAGCCTGGACACTGAACTGCATTGTAAATCTTGTGCTCGGTATGTATTATTGCTTTTAATTCTAAATAAACTGTATTAAGTATTATGAAATGAATATTATAAAAGACTTTAACATTGTATTGTAACCTTGGTCTGCAGGACACAAGTAGCTTTGAAGAGGAAGGATTCCAGCTTAAAGAAGGACATGTGTTACATCCATAATTGTGACACAATTATCATCAACAAGGACACCTGGTAAATATTGTATTTTATAACATGCATATGTCAGACTTGGTTGTTGTGTACTGAAATAATATATTTATCACATAAATGTTCTATTACTTATTGCTGCTGTTTGTACAGTGAGAATGTTAAGGTCATTGCTTATTTAAAAGTCCTGCAAAGAAAATATGTTTTTAAAAAAAGTGTAAATTTGCCTACAGGATACCTTGTTGGAATGTCTGCAAAACAAATTTAGGATTTCAGTGGTGAGCTCATCTATCATCTCGCAAATGAAACAAATTAATGGGATGAAAAGGAAGTGAACTGTACTCTGAGGAACCTAACACAAGGCAAGTTCAGTTCAATACATTTTATGCCAAAGGTAGATTAATTCTGTATTATAAATTCATATTTACACACTCTACAATGCTGTCTTCCTACCTCAGATTGTGATGGACCTGGAATGCGACACCAGATACTCATAAGTCAAGAACCGAATGAACACCCTTTTCCAGAGTACAGATTATGGAGGGGTTTGCAGAACTAATGAAGCAGTTTCTTCTTCTTGGAGTGCCACAGCTTGTGAGTAAACACTGTTACATTTTGTGCCAAATAGTTTTGCGTCCATGATGACTTTAAGAAACTTGTATTGCTGAAAATGTGTCATTTGGAAACTTAAACATGAAGTAAACAAAATGTTTTTTTGCATTTAGGATGCTGCATAAAAAACTTGGTGAAGAACACAGAAACATCTTTAAAAGAAGGAAGTGCTCCATGACTCCAGTCTCATTCGACCAGCAGAGGAAACCGCAGAAGGTAACTACACCCTATACTACATACTATTTGCCCCAAACACACACACACTCACACACACTTTAATTGTATTAATTATAACTGTAATTCTATTTGATGACATGTTAATTGGTTAAAAGTACTCAACATTAAAATATTGTTTTACAGAAATCCAAAGGTCCTACACCATCCAGGATTCAGCAGCTCTCCTGATTCCACCAAGGCTTGAAGTGTCAGCATTACAATGGACAACACTCACTCACTATCCTTCAACTTCCTCATTTATCAGAGGCACCACAGTGGAGTGAATCACCAACTAATCTGCCCTTTCCAGCCACAACCCAGCACTTGGAAACACCCATATACTCTCTCATAGATCTACACACATTCACTCACTATGGCCAATTCACCTATACCGTACACATGCTTTTGGACTGTGGGGTCAACCGGAGCACCCAGAGGAAACCCACATGAACACTGGGAGAACTTGCAAACTTCACACAGAAATGACAACTGGCCCAGTCGGGACTCGAACCAGTGACCTGCTTGATGTGAGGTGACAGTTCTAACCAGTGAGCCACTGTGTCACCCATTGACAAAACTATTTACCTTATAAGAGAGGCTGACAGACATGGACATGCTACAGGTTGTGGAATGGCTGTTTGCAGTGTTTTGTCTAATCATTCTGCAATGTTTTAGTAATGTTTTTTATTAAATTATGTATAAAAATGGATGTTGTGATGACCAATACATGCAGGTACCATCCACTTTTTGAAATTGTAGTGTTATTTAATAGATGTTTTGATTGTTTGTGTATTGTTTCTATCTGCATTGTGATATATTTCTCTTCATTTTAGAGATGTGTGAAAGTTAAGCTCTGTATTTGTTCAAACAGTAAAAAAGCTTATAAAAGTGAAATCATTACAATTACAGTGTTGAATGCCATTAAACTGTTAAGGTAGATCTGCTGTCCAATGCAAAGTATGCAGAGGTGCAATTTTAAATATTTAAAATAATATTTTGTAAAATGAATTGAATAAATTTAAACAATTTGAATTGTCTGGATTGGTTTTATTTTGTATTCATTAATAAGTAACAATAATTCAATAATAAATAAAAAGAACCCTTAAATGGTTCTAAATAGAACCATCTAACTTGAATTCAAAGAACCATTTGGGGTTCTATTTAATGAACCCTTAAAATGGTTCTATTTAGAACCTTTTTGGGGTTCCATATATGAAGCGCTCCATAGAACCGTTTTTGGTTCAATATAGAACCGTTTGTTTTAAGAGTGTATACTTAGGCTGTGCATTTATCTGAAAATATTTGCACACCTTAGAATCAGCCAATCAAAGTTAAGCATTCAACAGGCTTGTAGTGTAACGGGATGTATATTTCTTATAGAAAAGCAATAATAGAGAATAAAAAGGAGAGAAATAATTGACACCACTGTTGTTTTATTCTGCTGTCTGTTATTTTTATCTGTTATCTTCTGTCATCTTCTCTCAAACTGTCTTCCTTTAAGTCATATTCTTGAAAATCAATAGATTGGGGTATATAAAATATAAAGAAGCAAGTGGGAAGTTAGGGGCGACACGGTGGCGCAGCGAGTAGCACGATCGCCTCGCAGCAAGGAAGTCACTGGTTTGAGCCTCAGCTGGGTCAGCTGGCATTTCTGTGTAGAGTTTGTATGTTCTCCCCGTGGTTGCGTGGGTTTCCTCCAGGTGCTCCGGTTTCCCCCACAGTCCAAAGATGTGGAATAGGTAAATTGGGTAAGCTAAATTGTCCATAGTGTATGAGTGTGTATGGATGTTTCCCAGTGATGGGTTGCAGCTGGAAGGGCAGTGAAACGTGCTGGAAAAGCTGGCGGTTCATGCCACTGTGGCGACCCCAGATTAATAAAGGGACTGAGCCGAAAAGAAAATTAATGAATGAATGAAAGTGGGAAGTTCACTCAATATAATATTCATTCATTCATTTTCTTGTCGGCTTAGTCCCTTTATTAATCCGGGGTCGCCACAGCGGAATGAACCGCCAACTTATCCAGCATATTTTTTACGCAGCGGATGCCCTTCCAGCCGCAACCCATATCTGGGAAACTCAATATAATAATTGTTTCACAAATATACTCTTAATAGGATGAAACTAATGAAAGACAACTTATGTTGGAAAACATGCAATAATTTTAAAATAATTATTTATTTATTGTCTCAACATGAATAGACAATTATTTTTACCTTATCTTTTGTTATGAGACTATAAAACGTGAGACCATGTATAATTATTGTAGCTAATACTATACTTCTGTTACATGTCAACCTTCCAAGCAAATCTAGAGATAGATTGAAGAGGGCTGTCTACACTCAAGGGCCATCAAACCTATACGTAACTGAACAGGAGAGATTTTGCAAGGGAGAATGGTCCAAAATACCTGCAGCCATGGGCAAAAATACATTGAAATGTATTTTAAAGTAAAATACCAAATGCCTTAATTTTACATGTATCAAAATAAACTACAAAATACAGCAGCCGCAAGTATCAAAATGAAATACTGGATTTTGGAAATACTAAAAAATACTTTTACAAGGGAGCATGAAATGTCTTTGCAGACCTTCCATTAATAGGACTATTGGATCAATCCCTTCATCATTAAACTGAAGTGAACTATGTTTGACAGCAACAGCATTTCTCTGAGCAAGTTCTCTTCTCTGCCAACTCATTCACCTCTACTCCTGAATATGAGGAGGTATTCATAAACTTTTTTTTTGTTTGTTTGTTTTAATATACATTTTGTACAAATTTTATACAGAAAGTCCTGCCTTGAAGATTTCTTTAACCCCTGTAAATACCCTTTAATTCAGATAATGAGTTGGAATATAGCACTATATCTCTTCATTGTGTTTCCATCCATTGCATGGTCAGTAAAATAAACACCATCTCTTAACAGTCTTATATTTAAAAGGGTGATATATAAAGTTATTTAAATTTTTTGTTCAGATAATTCTTTTAAAATAAATCTATTTTTTTGCAATCGAAATCTTTAATACTTAATGTAAAAACATGATTTCTGATAACTACTAAAATCTGCAGTATAGTCATTTCCATAAATCATGTTTTTTGCAACTGCACTCTTCAATGCACAACATAAAACATGATATCTCTAAAAAACTTAGTTATCTGTTTTTGCAAATAAACTCTTTATATACATCCTGATGCTGTAGTGTAGCAGGATTTTGGAATTTTTGACCAGTCTGTATAAACTGGAGTATTATTAAATATTTGTGTGTAATTTACTGTATTGTGCCACTTTGAAAGACGTAATTCCTCTTCATTAACTGTACACTGCACCTGCAGATCAGCTATTTGAAACAGTTATTGAAATATTGTAGGAATCGCAACTGTAGGACTTATTTGTATGTTGTTTGTCTTATTTTCTTGCCGTCTACACCAGCAATCCATTTAAAACTACTATTATTTGTGCAGTTTACTCTTTCTCCCAAGATGCTTTCAGTTCTTCTTTAACTGGAAAAGTCTCAGTTTACCCCCTTAGTAAACAACAATAGCTGTTTTATACTTCTAAAGTTCCACATTCCATGTTTTTGAACTGATATTTTATTCCATATTATTTCTTAAGCAAAAATGCTGATTCATTGTACACTATACAGCCATTTAATATTACAGGTCTTAGAATTGTGCAGTATACTGTTTTCAATAATTGTGAACTTGCTCCCAAATACACCCATGCCATTTGTCGGTTATTTTCTTTATACGTGTTGCATTGATGACCGTTTTAATCAATTTTCTGTTCTGATCTCAAGCTTTGGGCAAATAACTGAGAAAGCACCAATCAGAGGCTGCATTTTTATGATGTTATCATGTAGACTTCATACAGAGTCATTCATTCATTTATTCATTTTCTTTTCGGCTTAGTCCCTTTATTTATCCGGGGTCACCACAGCGGAATGAACCGCCAACTTATCCAGCATATGTTTTACGCAGCGGATGTCCTTCCAGCTGCAACCCGTCTCTGGGAAACATCCATGCATTCTCATTCACACACATACACTACGGACAATTTAGCTTACCCAGTTCACAAGTACAACATATCTTTTGACTGTAGGGGAAACCAGAGCACCCCGAGGAAACCCATGCAAACACGGGGAAAACATGCAAACTCCACACAGAAATGCCAACTGACCCAGCCGAGGCTGGAACCAGCGACCTTCTTGCAGTGAGGCGACAGCACTACCTACTGCGCCACCGTGTCGCCCTTCATACAGAGTATTTTACATTATTTTTAAAATACAAGTGACTAATATTTTGATACAATTTTTTAAGCCATTTTCATAAACCCCATAAAATACAAATGACAAAATACAATTTTTTTTTATATACAATTTGAAATTATTAATATACATATAAATTAATATACATATTTGAAATACATGTATCATAAACACTGCCCTATCCTGCCTCCAGCGACGGACTTTAACCACTGACTTACACTGTTAAAAAAAATCCATAAAATTTACGGAAAAATACCGGCAGCTGTGGTTGTTTGAAGTTTTATAGAATTGTCTAAATTCACGGAAAATAACCGTATTTCATGAACTGATACAATGCTCAGTTCACAAAAACGTAGCTTAGTGCACAAAAGTCATTAAATTCATTAATGTATTCATGTGTGACTGCATTAGCAAACAGATTTTTATTACATTAGTAACTTCACAGTTACATTTAAGCAAAAGAAGATGCAGCATAACATCAGATACTCTGAGTTCATCATGGACTTGCACACAGATGCTACTATCCTCCACAATGGTGACACAAAATGTTTTACAGTACTTTGCTGTTTTTTTTCCTTGATTTTACGGTAAAATACTGGCAGCTGTGGTTGCCAGTAATCTACTGTTTTCAACCGTAAATTTGGTTTACAGAATATTTCCGTGAAAAATACATTCCACATTGTGCATTTTTCATCGAGCACATTTAACCCCTCAAATCCCAGAGCAAAATCCTTTCTAATTCCCAGATGACGTTGCGACAAAACAGATGTTAAACTTCATTTATGAACATTATAAGTAGCAGGGGCACAAATCCAACACGGCCCCACCCCCTTTCCCCCAATCATCTCGAAACACTGATGCTTACTGTCAAAGGCTACATTAATTAAGGGCATTCGTTACGACATAATTCGTTTCCTTTTTAAATATTAATATTTCTTATAATATTAATATTTCGCTCACTTTAAAATTCTGACATATTAAATTATAAATTTGCATATTACAGTGCAGAAGATTGTGATACAACTATTAGTGAAGCATTAAACCCTTATTTCCACTGACCGAAAATCATCCACCCGCACAGTTGAGTACTGGACGGACTCAATCAAAAATGTAATTCGTATATTGTCTTTGAATTTTTTTTTTTAAACGAATTTCGAATAGTTTGTCTCATGGTTTAAATATTTTTGTTGGTCAGTCATTTATTTGATAAAACAGAAGAATAACATTTGAATAACATTCAAAACAAGTCCGCTATATGCTTTAACAATGCCAAAACACGAACTGGATTGTCAAATAAAATAATAATCTAGCCTAAATAAAATTAAAGTGAAATATTCACAGTTTCAGAGAAGCCTATAAAACAGTTTTTCCTGTTGCGCCGGTCAATTACGATTGAATTCATTTAATCAAATAATTTGAATGAGCAGGACAGGCGTCCCACATTACCTTGGAAGAACAAACTCGGTTGGAGACAACTCCGAAAGTCGTGAAAATGGAGATGTCTGCATCTTTATGTCAGTCGGTCAGTTAATTTCTGTGCATGGAGGATGCGCACTGGCTAGGCCTGGAGTTTCCCTGGCTCAGGTGCTGATAAGACTGCGGTCTTCACTCTGTGTGGGGGATCAGTATTTGTCTCATTAGTTTTAGACCATTGGCAAATGTCTCAAATAAGTTTATCTGTTTCAAAGAGCATTTACTCACTTTGAACCTAGTTTTAAACAATAATTGTAATTTTTATTTTGCGGAAAAACTGCCGCAAAAATAAAGCCTAAAGTAAAGAGTTCTTTACCCATGCAAAATGCAAGTACATACACACTTTAAAACACACAAACACACACCTTTATTTGCTGTTATGTTTTTGTTTTGTTTTGTCAATATATCGTAATATATACTTATTAATAATCAATTTCAATTATGTAATAAATAAATGAATAAATAAGCGGCATCAATTCCCGCCCTCTCGTGGTAGGTACGCACAGTGCGTACAGCCGTACAGCTGCAGGCGCCACTGATAAGTAGGGCTTTTCTGTTGTTGCAGCATTAATTGCAGTTCTAACAGTGTTCTGTTTGTGTGGGGGAAAGGCAATGATTCGGCGCCCTTTATTGGCCAGTTGCATGTTGTACAGTAGTATAAGAGCAAGATGAAAGTGAAAGGAATATTAAATCTCCGACGGACAGAAAGTAGCAGAAACAGTAAGTAGATTTGGACAAATGTTTCAATGTTTCTGATCGTTTGTATTTTACGGGTGTGATTTTCAGAATGTGTTGTATGCTTTTGTTTCGAGGTTGAACGTAATGCTCAATGAACCTTGCAAATGCTACAACTAGAAGCAGTAGATCATTTATATAGCACATTGTGCAACTGTAGGGCGTTGAAAGCTCTAAATCAATTCTTTGCACTCTCACCAAACTCTCAATCAACTTGAAATTGGTTTAATTATAAAGTTTCAATAATATAATTTCCTTGAATATGTGCCTTAAAAAGTGCTACTAGTCGATATGTTAAGGGATGAATCACATCCAAAACAAATGATCAAACGGCGATTGATCAAAATAACTTTTTGTGAAGATACGAGAAAACTATTTTTAAGAAGAGAATAGGAGAGCTGAGCATACATGACTTCAGGGCTGAGTGTTTACTGTATGCAGTAAGACCCCAATACAGCACAACAAATTCGACTTTTTCAACAAGATTGAAAGTGAAAGTGATTCAGTTAAAGGTATTTAAATAAGTAATAAAGGAATTAAACCTGCACTAAATAATCTATTCATTATGGGAAAAAAAAGTAATTAAAAGTTTAAAATGTATCAAATATCTTTTATTCAAATAAAAAAGTAAAATAAACTAATAATTCAAATGAGATAAAACTGAGTTTAAATAAATAAATAAGCAATGTTAAATGTAATAATGTAATTTTGCAACAGGTGGCACGGTGGTTCAGTAGTTAGCCCCGTCGCCTCACAGCAAAAAGGTCACTGGTTCAAGTCCCGGTTGGGTCAACTGACATTTCTGTGTGGAGTTTGCATGTTCTCCCCTTGTTCGCGTGGGTTTCCTCTGGCTGCTCCGGCTTCCCCCAGAGTCCAAAGACATAAGCTATAAGTAAATTAGATTAACAAAATGGGTCGTAGTATATGTTTGTGACTGCATGAGTGTTTCACAGTACTGGGTTGCGGCTAGAAGGGCACCCTCTGCTTAACATGCAGTATATGCTGGAACAGTTGGGGGTTCATTCCGCTGTGGCGAACCCTGATAAATAAGGGACTCAGACGAAGAAAAGTGAATTAATGAATGAACTTTGCAATAAATGTCAAATTCCACAAGAAAATTTAACATTATTATTATATTATTATTTTTCATATTAATTTATATTTGCTAAATCCAATATCAATAATCTAACCTCAAAAAGTAAAAAAAACTGTGACTGCGCGATTTTCACTCTGAAACTTTTTAAAAACTCTTTTAATTGTTCAGACTACTTTATGAAAAGTGTAAAATCCAACAATAGTTAAGTGTGTATTTATATTTATTTCAGGGTGACTAAACCGCAGCTTACCTCAAAAGACGAGAAGGAGAAAGCGGAAAAATGAGCCTGGCCATTCATGGTGAGACTTTAGAATATTACTGTACCTTACAAATATTTTATTTTTTATTTTTAACCTAAATATGCATGCGCCCTCAAAACCCAGAAGCACACTGTTTGTCTAATACAGCAAATCAAGCTTTCAAGCTTTAGTTACAGTTTATAATTCTAATTATTAGTTGTATTAGGCACAAAATCTTTGCTAATGTAGCATTATTGTTGTTTTTGTATTTTTGTCTTGTTGTATTTTTGTATTGTTGTTTTTGTAATTTTGTTGTTATTGTATTTTTGTCTTAAAGGAAAATACTACTATGTACTTGAGTCGGGCAGGTCTGGCAACTTACGGTTGCAGTTTTTAAGTGACCTCCAGCGGCAAAAACCCGAGCTGGAGGAGGTGTACAGTGTGGACAAGTGTGATGTGATTTTGGTTTTATGCCCCATTGCTTCACGGGCAGGAACTGACATTGATGCTGCTCTGAACAAACTTAATAACTTGTCAGGTAACAGACAGAAGTTTACAGTTGAAGAAAATGTTAATGTACAGAAGCAGGAGCACCACTGACCATCTTATTGTGTCTTTATTTGAAACAGCATTCAAGCCAGCGATTTTCTTAGTCCTGCATTACACTTTTGACCCTGAGAAAGTTGTACCAGACAGCAGCACAGTTGTAAAGAGGATGGACACACTTACGGTGGACTGCCTTTTCTATGACACAGGGTTGTTACAGTGCAATTTAAATGATGAAGCGATGAACAGAATTGTTACGCATTTTAAGCATCAGGTATAATTTATTATGAGTTCAAAGATGAGTAAAATTTTATTTTGTCTAATATATTTTAACTTCAAAAAGATTATGATAAATATGATTAATGATTAATAGTGCTGTCGCCTCACAGCAAGAAGGTCGCTGGTTCAAGTCTTGGCTGGGTCAGTTGGCGTTTCTGTATGGAGTTTGTCTGTTCTCCCTGCGGTTGCGCAGATTTCCTCCGGGTGCTCCGGTTTCCCCCACAGTACAAAGACATGCAGTACAGGTGAATTGGGAAGGCTAAATTTTCTGTAGTTTATGAGTGTGAATGAGTGTGTATAAATGTTTCCCAGAGATGAGTTGCAGCTGGAAGGACAGCCGCTGTGTAAAACATGTGCTGGATAAGTTGGCGGTTCATTGCGACCCCGGATTAATAAAGGGACTAAGCCGAAAAGAAAATGAATGAATGAATGATTAATTAATAATGCAAGAGATATATGTGCACAATTTTTCAGAAAACTTTCTTTTTTAGTAAATCATTTGCAATAAATTCAAAATTAGCAGCCTTTTTGTTCTTAATGGTATATATGTTGTTCTCCATACAGGAACAATCAGGAACAACCTCTGTTTGCACTCTCAGATATAAAGGTACGTGATCTGTCACTGTGGTGGTACCTTTTCTAAAGGTACACATTTGTACCTAAAGGGTCCATATTAATACCTCAAGGGTACAACAGTGTTCCTCTTAAAGTTTGTAGGTACTAATATATACTTTTGAGGTACCAATATGGACCCTTTAAGTTCAAATGTGTACCTTTAGAAAAGGTACCACCCCAGTGACAGCTCGCGTACCTTTATTTCTGAGAGTGTGAAGGGGCCAATTCATTTATTACTGGTGAGAAACTATGGCTACAATAAACTTCTAGTGGAAATTAATTACAATGAATTAGAAAAGATATATTATTGATACACAGAGAATCCAAAACAGTTTATATTGCTTTAATTCTATAAAACTGGAATTATAGTAAAAAAAAAACAGGAGAGGAGAAGAAGTCATGGAGTTTATTGAAAAAAAGTCCTTTTTAATATTTGACCTGATCAAAGCTTGCAGACTGTAGGGGGGAAATACTTCTATATCCCTTTTCTCACAGTATAAAATACACTTTAAGATGTTCTTGGGCTGTTTAGATAGTTGTGATAATTTTGTATTAGTTTTAGTACTTTGTAGTGTAAAACTGATTAGTTTTCCTTGATACAAATATTGTAAGTGTTTATTTGTAGTGAGGAAATGCTGTACTTTCTTACCTAAGAAAGACCAAAGATTTTTGAAACTTTTAATCACACTCATAGTAATCTTACCTTATTTATCAGACCACAGATACGATAACGGGAAGGGCTCATACTATTATCCTAATAAGGGTTGAGTTGTAGGGCTTGAGTGGTATAGGGCTTATAGGAAAATCCCTTAACACTGAAGCCATGTGATATGAATCAGTAAGCAGCCACTTTTACACAATCAGAATAATTTTTAGCTCAATAATATTTGTGTTGTAATGATTGTGTAATTCTTCATTCAGAAAATCCTCAACTTTATTGGAACCTTGTGGAGCTGGTTAACCGGTCTAATATCACAGGTGAGAAACACTGACCACAATAATCTTCTGGAAATTTTCTGGAAAACTGTTTTTAAAATGTTGTATTCGTTCTCAATTTGATATTATTAATAATCTATTTTGACTATTTTGGTTCATATGAATTTGTTGCATATAATTAACAGCCACAGAGAATTCCTTCACGAATCACTTCATGTCTCACCAACATAACAAACCAAAGAAGAGAACCAAATCAATCCACTGGAGTAAGTACAGCTGCAATTCTATAATATGAGAAACAAAGTAAAAGATGAAGCACTATAGAAGATGAGGAAGAGTTAAACAAAATATGTAATCGTGCCCTGATTAAAGCCTGCAGATTATATGTGGAAATTACAATCTACTTCTATATCCTCTTCCTTTTGAACAAAATTACAAAGTAGTGTAAAAATCTAAATTAACACCTTTTTTATGCTGTAGAAATCATTTTTATAATTGTTTAGTGGTAGTAGATCAGGGTTTCGGTAATATATATTTATTATGTAATGTAAATTATATTGGGTGTCACAGTGGCGACGTACATAGTAAGAAGGTCGCTGGTTCAAGCCTTGGCTGTGTCAGTTGGCATTTCTGTGTGGAGTTTGCATGTTCTCCCCGTGTTCGTGTGGGTTTCCTCCGGGTGCTCCAGTTTCCCCCACAGTCCAAAGACATGTGGTACAGGTGAATTGGGTAAGCTAAATTGTCAGTAGTGTGTGTGTGTGTGTGTGTGTGTGTGTGTGTGTGTGTGTGTGTGTGAATGAGTGTGTATACTGTAGATGTTTCCCAGAGATGGGTTGCAACTGGAAGGGCATCCGCTGTGTAAAACATATGCTGGATAAGTTGGCGATTCATTCTGCTGTGGCGACCCCAGATTAATAAAAGGACTGAGCCGAAAAGAAAATAAATTAATTAATGATTAATTAATAATGCAAGAGAAATGTGTGCACAACATTTCAGTGAACTTTTCTTCAGTAAATCCTTTGCTGTAAATTCAAAATTACCAGCAGTAATTATTTGCTTAATAATATATATGTGTTGTTCTCCATACAGAAACAATCTGGTTGGCTAACCTCTGTTTGGGAATGGACAATTATTTTATTACTGGTGAGAAACTATGGCTACAATAAATTTCTGGTGGAAATCAATTACAATGAACTAAAAAAGATATATTATTAATACACAGAGAATCCAAAACAGTTTATATTGCTTTAATTCTAACTGTAATTATAGTCAAAGGAGGAAAACCAGGAGAGGAGAAGAAGTCATAGAGTTTATTTTAAAAAAAAGAAGTCATTTTTAATATTTGACCTGATCAAAGCCTGCAGACTGTAGGGGGGAAATACTTCTATATCCCTTTTCTCACAGTATAAAATACACTTTATGTTCTTGGGCTGTTTAAATAATTGTGATAATTTTGTATTAGTTTTAGTACTGTGTAGTGTTAAACTGATTAGTTTTCCTTGAAACAAATATTGTAAGTGTTTATTTGCCATGAGGAAATGCTTTACGGTGCCACGGTGGCATAGTAAGTAGCATGTTCGCCTCACAGCAAGAAGGTCACTGGTTTGAGCCCTGGCTGGGTCAGTTGGCATTTCTGCGTGGAGTTTGCATGTTCTCCCCGTGGTTGCGTGGGTTTCCTCCGGGTGCTCCAGTTTCCCCCACAAGTCCAAAGACGTGGTATAGTATAGGTGAATTGGGTGGGCTAGATTGTCCGTGGTGTATAAGTGTGTGTGGATGTTTCCCAGGGATGGGTTGCAGCTGGAGGGGCATCCGCTGCATAAAACATATGCTGGATATGTTGGCGGTTCATTCTGTTGTGGAGACCCCAGATTAATAAAGGGTCTAAGCCGAAAAGAAAATGAATGAATGAATGGTAGGAGTGTAAATATACATCACTATACTTTACTTTCTTACCTAAGAAAGACCAAATATTTTTGAAACTTTTAATCACACTCATAGTAAACAGCAATCTTACCTTATTTATTACACCACAAATAAGATAACGGGAAGGCTTTATACAATTATCCTAATAGGGGTTGAGTTGTGGGGCTTGAGTGGTATAGGGCTTATAGGAAAATCCCTTAACACTGAAGCCATGTCATATGAATCAGTAAGCAGCCACTTTACAGTCAGAATAATTTTTAGCTCAATAATATTTGTGTTGTAATGATTGTGTAATTCTTCATTTAGAAAATCTTCAACTTAATTGGAACCTTGTGGAACTGGTTAACCAGTCGTATATCACAGGTGAGAAACACTGACCACAATAATCTTCTGGAAATCTCTGGAAAATAGTTTTAAAAATGTTGTATTCGTTCTCCATTTGATATTATTAAAGATCTATTTTGGTTCATGTGAATTTGTTTAATATAATTATCAGCTACATAGAATCTTATGGTTTATTCCACCAATAATCATTGCATGTCTCACCAACATAACAAACCAAGGTAGAGAACCAAAACAATCCACTGGAGCAAGTACAACTGCAATTCTATAATATGGGAAATAAAGTAAAAGATGAAGCACTATAGAAGATGAGGAAGAGTTATATTACAATCTACTTCTACATCCTCTTCCTTTTGAACAAAATTATAAAGTAGTGTAAAAATCTAAATTAACACCTTTTTTATGCTGTCTGTTGGCATTTCTGTGTGGAGTTTGCATGTTCTCCACGTGTTCGTGTGGGTTTCCTCCCGGTGCTCCGGTATCCCCCACAAGTCCAAAGACATGTGCTATAGGTAAATAGGGTAAGCTAAATTGTCTGTGGGTGTATGGATGTTTCCCAGTGATGGGTTGCAGCTGGAAGCGCATCGGCTGCGTAAAACATATGCTGGATAAGTTGGCGGTTGATTCCACTGTGGTAAATCCAGATTAATGAAGGGACTAAGCCGAAAAGAAAATGAATGAATGAATGAATGAATGAATTATATAGTGTATATATAGATATATTGGTTCTCTCTCTCTCTCTCTCTCTCTCTCTCTCTCTCTCTCTCTCTCTCTCTCTCTCTCTCTATATATATATATATATATATATATATATATATATAGTTTTTTCCACTGTTGTGCTCTAAAGCTCTAAAATATTGATGTTTCTTAATCACTTAATAACTAACTGCCCTCAGTTTGCTTTATTATTGGCCACACAAAATCTTTAAGCTTTAGAAGAGTCATTTGGATGGCGTTCATTGTTATTGCTTATTGAACACTTTTTTCACTTTCAATTTTTTCACAGAAAATGACTGAATGCTCTTTTTGGATGAAACATCTCAATACACCAATAAGACCAGAACTTATAGTGTAGATATAATGTAGAGATAAATTTGTGGCGATAGCTCATGCAGCAGCCTTACTAGGATTTGAAGTTATAATGAAGGGTCTCCGGCACACATCTTTAACCACTAAGATGCTAAACTTGAAAGTTTCATTTCAATTGTGTAAAGTCATCAGTAATATAAATTATTTTATTTAAAGGAGTAGTTCACCCATAAATGCAAATTCTGCCGTCCTTTACCCAATTTATTTATTTATATGATCAGATCTCACCACCCATTTGCTGACATACTTAAAATTATGATTTATATTTTTTATAGATTACATAATAATAAAGTGAAAACAGTTATGACAGATTGGAATAACCATTCAATGACCAAAAAGACAAAAAACATTAAATAATAAATTGGAAAAATAATAAATTCATAAAAAACATATTTTGCTTACACACGTGGCAATTTGAATCCTTAGCTCACTTACTGTAAATCTGTTCCTTCACCTTTTGTAGAAGCAATCCTACAACTACTGAACAGCAGCCAATCAATTTTTGTCACATTTTCTTCCCAAAACAAGCCATTAAAACCATGAACTTACATGCTCACTGTTTCAACAGAACAAAAAAAGGCATGACAGTGATGAAGAAAGACGTGCTTAAAACCACAACAAAGGTGGGTGTTGGATTCAAGTCTTGAGATTATTTGAGTAGTTCATTTTGCACTTTATTTCAAAATGAATTATAACTAACTGAATTAAAATTCAGAATTTCCCCCCACAGATGTTCCAAAGATGCTCAAGAAGTGACATGGACAGTGAAATGGACTATGTCAGAAAATAGGCTTCTTAAAATAAATAATTAACTGTTGATATCTAAGTAGCTTAACAGACAAACGTACAAAGTACAGTACACATATATTGAAACTTTATATGTTCAGCATGGACGGTTCATTCTGTTGTTGCAACCCCAGATTAATAAAGGGACAAAGCCGAAGAGAAAATGAATGAATGAATGTTCAGCATGACAATTTAATTAATTAAATAAAGTGAATCTCAATTACAATTCTATTTGTCTTCACTCTGAGAAACTATGAGAAACATAATCTACAACACTTTGTCAATATAATCACAAGACGGTGAAAATAAAGTTTATGCTGAAATAATGTTAGCAAAAGTGCCTTCTTAAAACAGAAAAGTTTGATATCATAATGTACTATTACACTCTCAGAAATAAAGTAACACTTTTGTACCATAATACCCAGCAGGGTACATACTGTATATTAAATGTACATTAAATGTATATATTAGGCTAGTACATAAAATGGTTTAAAAAATAAATAAATAAAAAAAGTTACTTTTTGCCAAGTCACATATTTTGTACCTTTATTTCTGAGAGTATCTCTATTGTCTGTGGTGGAAAAGTATGCAGAACATGTAAGACATTAATTATCAATCAAATGATACCCTGACTTTCTCCATAACTCTGGAAAACTCAAAGATAACAGTCTTAAGAATGATCTTTTTGTCCTCAGCGGTTCGAACTGTAGTTCAAGTGACTAAGTTAACAGTATGGTGGTGAAAACTGTACATTCTAGTCAAACCATCCTTCTGCAATCTTAAACCAAAAATAGAAATAAGGGCAGGATTAATAGCTAAAAATGTGGGAGAGCGTTGCTGTTATGTGTTATATTGCAATATGGAGCAATTAAGAGTTGATTCACAAATACTTGAAAATGACATGATTTAATGACAATAATTCTCTATGGTCGCAACTGAATTACTTACAAATAACTGTATAAAGTGATAAAACATGAGATGATAAAAACATATGATATCAATTGTACCCAGCTTAAAGCTAAAATAAAGTTACTAGAGAGAGAGAGGGAGAAAGAGAGAGTGGAAGAGAGCCAGAGCAGGAAAAGCGCAGAGCAAGAAAAGAGACAGAGCAATGTTTACCAACAATTTTGTCTCTTTCTTGACCATGTGACCAAATACTGATACATTCAAACTGACCAATCAACATGTGAACACAACGTAAAACTCCACAACAATCCACACACCAGGCCCTGATATATCAGCATCTGCCTTTGGAGTCAGTATGGACCTTCTTTGGTGAAAAAGACACGTTTTGCCATATAAACAAATGCATGTGATTTTCATTCCTACAAGGGCTCTCGGATAATTATATCAGCAACAACGATTCAGCTAAAAATTTTGGCAAAAATGATAGTAAAATATTTTTTGCTGTAGTTTGCCATATATGAAAATTAAGACATCGTGTTAGAAATCACGTGCTGACAAATCTGAAAGTCCAAACGAAAGTGAAAGATCGTGCTGAGATTCAGAGGAGCAGTGTGGGTGAGTAAAAGCTGATTCTCAAATAGATTCCAAAATAAAAGGAAAAAACGTAAACTTCTAGCTTCTATAAAGCAAAATTTTGATTGATATGCATATAAAAACTTACATTTAAATACAAAAAAGTGTCGTATTCTTATACAATTGTTGTTACACACTGTATTAAAACCATTAAAACACTTGCGTTTTATTTATTTGCTCACTGTTTCTTCATTTTGTACTAGTGGCGACATCTATTGGTCATTTCCTTCACCGAACTCTGTGAAGTCACGTGATTTCAAGGTAACGCTACAGTAATGGTCCATATTACGTAATGATTAATTAATGTATTTACCAACATGAACTACGAACATACTTTACAGCATTTATTAATAATGAACTTTTGTACAATACAAGGGCGCAGGTTTGCACTTGACATTGGTGGAGACAGGTAAATATATATATATATTGTTTAACTGCTATTAAAATATATTATTAGTTAATTCTTTCTTCATAAAGTTTATTAAGTTAAATTAAATAGTCAGACCCATAGCCAAGGGGTGTTCAAGTGTTTTGAAAGACCAAAAGTTGGATTATTATTATTATTATTATGTTTGAATTTTTCTTTTTATTCAAATGGCCAAATTCTGACTGAGGAAAATTGAATATTCTGGGCAGGGTTTAAGTGCACATGCCTGATAGTGTAATGTTAAAAATAATGTTTATTAACTGATAAAGACAGAGTTTAATAAAGATTTCCATTTATTCTAGCCATAGTGCAAACGAAACGTCTCATATATGATTTGATAAAGGATGGAGCACAGGCTGTAGTTTTTCTGACAAACCGTTTCAAATTGCAAATGCTTAATTTTTACATTTTTATGGCATTTTGAATGCAGCGTTACATTTTGAAGATGTGAGCCATTTGGCCTTTTGTGTGTGCAGTTTTGGGAATTGTGTGTAGAGTTTCGAAAAAGTTTACTGTTTTATTTTAATCATTGTTTTTTTTAATCATTAACTAACGTTAAAAGGTGAATAAACACCATAATAAATGTATTGTTCATTTGTTCATGTTAATGAATAGGACATTAAACATTAATTAATGGGACGTTTTTAAGACATTTTTTAAACAGATAAATACAATTGATTATGAAATATTCAGAGTGTAACATTGTAAATCATAATCTAAAGAATAATGATTCAGAATGGCCTTGTGCACCATCAGGGCCAAGAAATGATCAAGCACTGACACCAAAGTGAAGATGACGGAATCCAGAAATAAGCTTCTCGAGATTGCTGGTAAATAGGAGCTTTTTTCCCCTCAGAAAACCTGGTTTCTAAGTAGAAAATAAATCATATTTGATGACTTTTTGAAAAGATGACTATGATTTAATTAAATTACTCTATATTAACTAATAGTTTTCTTCGTCTTGAAGGAAAGAAATGCTATGTCCTATTACCTGGAAGGACCTTCCATTCTCAAGAAGTCTACATAAAAAATTGCCTTGAAGAATGGACTGCTCTGGAGATGGTACCCAGTGTGGAACAGTGTGATGTCATTTTGGTTTTTTGCGCTGTTGTTTCTAGGGCAGGAACTGACATTGACTCTGCAGTGAAACAACTAAACGACTTGTCAGGTAATGCATCTAATGCATATATATATATAACATCAGTATCTGAGTATCAAATGAGACCAAATTTAAAAACAGTTCTCCCTAAAGCTAGAGCTTTCAATATATAAATAACAAACACGTCAAAACTTTAGGTTCATTTGAAGTTTAATGCATCTTTTCTAATTGATCAAACTTATTTATTTACTTTTTTACTTGACTTGAAAACTCTTATTGAGGGAGTCAAAACTTTAAAGCAGTAAATCTCTTGCATTTCACATCCGATAAGTTACATTGGTAACTTTTTCAAGTAAACTTTAAAGGGCACATACATGACCCCTTTTTTATATTTAATATAAGTCTTTTGTGTCAGCAGAATTTGTCTGTAAAGTTTCAGCTCAAAATACCCATCAGATTATTAATTATAGCAGTTTAAAGTCCTTCCATTATAGCCCTAAACAAATTTTTACTGTTTTTGGCGCTAGCCCTTTAAGAATAGTCCTCCCCGCCCACCGTTTCCGTCAGCGTGCCTCAATCTCCGCCCTCGGCTGCGTCAGACACACAGATACAACAGGAACAGATCTGAAAGAAGCAGATCTCACTACGTTTGAGAAATACAACAGTAAGAACTTTACCAAAGACTGTTTAATGTGTTTGTTAAGGAGTTGCAACGACGAGACACACTCAATGCAGTAACAGAGTTCGTTCGCGCACACACACATACACACACACACACACACACAGCGCGCGTTGAGCTTCGCACTGATTTGCAAGCAAATGTGAAAGGATACGGGTTTAATCTCCACTGCTGTATGGATATCTGTATGTTAATGTACTAAATAAACCTGATTTAATGTCAACAACCCGAGATTAAAGCGTATTTTTTGCTGACACGCGGCTGTGGTGATGAAGTAAAGCTGAAACTCACTCTAGATCACATTCGATGATGATTAATGACCTTCCCGAACTGAACAGACCTTTTATTCCCGGTTGTTTTGCGCTCGTCCTGTCTTGTTGATATGATTATACACGTTACTACGGAGACATGTTAATACGCAGCTGTCAATCAATTCGGTGGGCGGGGGGACCGCACTCCTACGTAGAGTTGCGGTCGATCTCAAAACCGCTCCAATTGGTCCACCGTTTTTATGCTGTTAAATTGAAAAAAAAAGGACTGGGTGTGTTTATATCACCCCAAAATGACCGTCTATACACTATAACTACACATATGACTGTCCAAACAGCTTAAAAAGTAGATTTTTCATCAAAGGTGCCCTTTAAGTTTATTTTATGAAGTATACTAAAGTAATGTCAGTTAAAGTATATATTTGGGTATACTTAGTGTAGTAAGAATACTATAAATGAAACTATATGTACTATAGTAATATACTTGTAAGTGTACTTGAATGCTGTTAGGGACCATATTGGGCCAGTTTTAGTATAAAAAAGTACAGGGTGATTCAAAAAGAATACCACAACTTTGAAAATCTGCATTTAATCAAAGAAACATGATTGAACCTTGGGTAATTCATCAATGTGAAGAGTACTTAACGTTTTTTCTCAGTAGAAAACAAGTTCATAGATGTTCAATATGACCCCCCTCCAGACACTTGAGTGACATAAACCCGGAAGTTGGTATTCTTTTTTAATCACCCTATATATTATAATTTTAGTATATAAAAAGTTGGTCTTTGTTGTTTACGAGGATACGAGGTATTGGCATAATGTATTTTATATTGTAAAAAAACCCTTACCATAACCCTACCTCTAAACCCAACCCTCACAGGAAGCCTGTGACAAGTTTTGAATGTGAAACAACCCTGTTAAGTTTAAACAGTTTCAAATTATGCAGACACAAGGCATGTACTCATAAACCACCTCAACATTGTAATACTGATATCATACCCATGTTTTTATACTAATTTGTGTCCTCATAAATCACCAAAACCATTACACACTGTTTCACTATATTAACAGAGTCTAAACCAGCTGTTGTTGTGGTGGGTCATCACACGTTTGACCCAGAGAAGACTGTAGAAGACAGCAGCAAATATGTGACCAGGACGAATACATTCACAGTGGATTGTCTGTTCAATGATGATGTCTTTCTGAACTTTCCGAAGGAAGAGGAATCTCTGAAGAGATTAAAAGAATGGCTGCAGCAACAGGTATGAAGTTTTTCATTATGAACGTTGTATATATAAATGTAATTTTGACTGTATTTTTTAATCCACATTTTTATTCATTCATTCATTCATTTCTTTTCGGCTTAGTCCCTTTATTAATCTGGGGTTGCCACAGTGGAATGAACCGCCAACTTATCCAGCACGTTTTATGCAGTGGATGCTCTTCCAGTCACAACCCATCACTGGGAAACACCCATACACTCCCATTCACACACATACACTATGGACAATTTTAGCTCACCCAATTCAACTATAGCACAATCCGGAGCACCCGAAGGAAACCCACGCGAACACAGAGGATTCCCAATTTTTATTAAATATATTGAAAATACTGGCACAAAACAGTATATTTATGCTTATTTACAAAGCTTTATAGCCAAGTTTGCAAGAGCACGGACAGAAGAAAAAAAACATACATTTAATGAGAAATTTAAATGCATCCATCTGACCAATTTGGTCCCACTTCATATTAAGTGTCGCTTATACCTGTGAACTTACATGGTCATTAGATGTGTAAGTAGTATGTAACTATAATGTATTTACACATTAGTACATAGTATTTACTTGTGTAATACTGGTGTAACCACACTTATGTAACAACCCACTGAATAGTATTTGTAAGTAAAAATGTGTAACAGGACATTGGTAAGAACACTAAGAAAGTACACATCTGTAACAAGAATTATGTAAGTGCATTGTGTAACAACAATATGTACTTGCAGATGTTTTCCCGCTTCCACAGCTGTTTGTACTTGTGAACACTGTATGGCAGAACTAATGCTGCATTAGAAGGTTTCACCTTGTGATACCAGTGTACTTACATGGTAAATCCACAAGAACTGTCCACTCAATATAAAGTGTAAAATTGTAAAAGTATGACTGGGCTCTCAGTGTTTATATGGGGAATGTTGATGAGGGGATCCAGGTACACAGGATTAAAACTCAGTAGATGGTGATGGGCTTGATGAGAGGGAGTTGGAGATGGAGAACGGTGATTGTTACAGGGAGAGAGTGGTAGATGGAGCAGCAGGAATGAGCTGGGGATGTGGCAACATCAAAAAAATGTCTTGAAAAATGGTTTAGTCTACAGATTGAGCTTATTGTGGAACAGTGTGATGTCATTTTGGTTTCTGTTGCTCTTGGGGCAGGAACTGGCATCGACTTTGCAGTGAAACAACTAAATTCCTTGTCAGGTAATGTATTTACCGTATATACAGTAAAAGTCACAATTATTAGCCCTCCAGTGAATTTTTTAAAAATATTTGCAACTGGACTTGCAAAGTTTAGTCTTAATAGGTAAACTTACATTATCAAGTTAGCAGAACTTGCCAAGTTTAACTTAAATACACTAATTTACATTTTCAAGTTCACCAAACTTAATCTAGCAGATTTTCTCAAATAGAAACAAAACAGGCAAGGAAAAACATTACAAATTTTATTATAGGTCTTCACTCCCAATTTAACAATTACACATTATTATACTTACAGTGTAACATAATTGTCTTTACAAAACATTTTTGTATTATAAAGTTTTTTTTTTTTTTACAAAATAATTGTAAAGTAAAGATAATCTCAAGAGGGAAAAATAAAAAATTTACTGTAAAACTTTAAAAAAACACAACTAACACAGGCTCTTGGGGAAAAAGGACACGGAAGATTATACAATCATGGAAGATTATAAAATCTGATCTCAACATCTTATTTTCGATGTATTTTTAAGTGAGTGTACTCTTGCACTGCAGATATGTGCTCCAATGTTCATCAACAGTTTCTGATTTCCAGGAGTCATCCGTCTGCTCAGCTCTGCTTTAGAATCTGTGTGCTGTATGAAAAAATGCCAAACAATAAAAAATCTTTATACATTTCTTTCTTCACATTACAAAGTCTAAAACACTAAAGCTGAAAGACATAAACTCAACATGTACACCAAATCTTATTTACCTACAAATCATTACTTGTGCGATGGCAGTGCGCTTCAGCTTTTAGTGTCTTATGACAATTTGTTAATTGGTTGTAGTGAAACTTGCACCCTGACTTAATTTATCATCAACAAATGCCCCACACTGCCTGGAGTAATTATATGAAGAAAAGAAGAAAAATAAAGCCAAAATATTTTTAAAAATATGTGTACACAATCAAGATCAAAGTATCATTAATTAATTAATTAATTAATTATTTGAAATATAAATTAACTGAAATCTTTCAAAATGATTTGTCTACTGTTGCTTAAATATTTGTTTACTGTATGCATTTGATGGGATATATTTGGTAAAACCTCACCTGTAGTAAGTCAGTAAGTGTGTTTGTTATTATTGTTTTATTACATAAATAAAACAAGAATTTAACCCACTGTATGTAACACATCTTTGTCAGAAAATGTATTTCTAAAGGTACTGTTGACAGATATCAGTAACAACCAAATTAATCCATACATCTAAGAAAAGAAAACGAATTATTTTATAAATGAAGCGATGTGTAATAAAATAAAATGACACAGGGAAAAAGTTTGAAAAAGCATGAAAAGCCAAGACAGCAACTGAAATCTCTTTGTAGTTTTCAGCAACTCTGCTCCTCGTCAGTGTAAGTTAATATTAGCTGCTTCAGTTATAAATTGCTACATAACCACCAGGATGATGCAGAGGAAACCAGGTGGATATTTCAGCATGGCAATGATCCCAAACAGCCAAAGTAACTCTTAACTGGTTTCAGAAAGAAAAAAAAAGAAAAAAACAGCTAGAATGGCCCAGCCAACCACCTGACCTGAATTCAATAGAAAATAAGAACTAAAAAGTAGATTTCATAGACAAGACCCACAGAACCAGTTAAAAATTGAAGACTCTGTTGAAGTCTGGGGAAATATCACACCTGAGCAATGTCTGTGACTCCATTCTCTAAACAAAAGGCATCTTAAAGCTGTCATTAACAAAAAGTCTTTTATACATACTAAATACTTTTCAGTAGATCAATACTCTCTCCTTGTGTCATTCCAATGTTATTTCTGCATTGTTAGATTTGGAGTTTTTAACCAAAATCTGGATCAATTTCATGTCAACAGCTCCTTCAAAAATAAATTTACCAGGAAAAATCATAATGCATTCAATACTTATTTAACTCTATTTTATTTTACCCTATCGTCAACTTAGCCACTCAATGGCCTCTTGCCTTCAGAACTGCTTTAAGCCTGAGACTGATGATAATGACATGCAGGGTCGTAGCAACTGGGGGCAATGGGGGTGATACATCCCCCTCACTTTTAGAGACAGAACATTTAGAAACAGTGAATTAATAATTATATGAACTTAAACTTTTGGATCTCATTCAGCTGTCCTTCTTCACTTTTAAAATGTTTGTTACGCCCCTAATGACAGGGGATTGCCCCGCCATTTAGATAAACCATTTTATGGGTCAGCATATTTGCTTGCAAGAGTGAAAAGAACATAAAATCATCTGTCATTTTTCAAATATCAATAAAAACTATAGAGTCGACATTTATTAGTGTATATACTCACAATATCAAGAAAAGATGTTACCTTTTTTAAGTAGAGAAAACCAACAGGGTACGCTTCAGACATCATACATGGTGTCTTTGTTGCAAAGCATTTTTGCACAACTCTTCAAAACTATTCAAACCCTTTTTAGACAATGACAAATACAAAGTGACAGATAGCACATATCTGTACCATGGCACTCAGATTTCCTGACCCAAAGTGTGAGTGTGACAGGAAAATCTCCCCTTACCATTACACAATCAACACCAGCCCAAACTGTTGATGCAGACTAATCCATGCTTTCATGTTATTTCCATCAAAATTATGACTCCACTACCTGAATTTTGCTGGCATTGTTGCAAAATCAAGAGTCAGCAGCAGCTACAGTACTTTTTCCCTGTCTTCTATTGTCAAATTTATAAACTGCTAGGACCAGTCTCAAATATTTTGGTCTTAAAATTAGTCTATGTTTTAGTCTGGCTATGTTTATTATGATTTGCCCTTCTGCTACATCTGGGATTAGCAAGGCATTTTTGCCCACAGAACTGTTGTTCCCTGATTATTGCTACTCCCTGATTATATATAAAAGTGACTATATCAGACAATTTTTCATAAAGATTTTAGGTGTCGTTGGCGCCAATACCCTAGTGGTTAGTGTGTCGACACATAGCACCGAGGTGCTCGCGGTGACCTGAGTTCGATTCCCGGCTCTAGGTCTTTTGCCGATCCTTCCCTTATCTCTCTGCTCCCCACACTTTCCACTGTCCTATCAATAAAGGTGAAAACCCCTAAAAAATAATTATATATATATATATATATAAAAAGATTTTATGTGTCACTGTTTCTGAAATACTCAACCCATGTTACACCAACAAAAACTCCATTTCCATTCACAATTGCTACAAGTAATATTAAAAGTATTACAATATTATTGTTGAGTGGCTTCATATGAGATGGATATATTTCCAGATCTGAGCTTAAATACTCAATTCATTCTTTCTCCAGACAAAGTAAGTGTATCAGAACTGATACTCGTGCTGCTGAGTACCTCTGGGTTTGAGAAGACTGCATTAAACATGATATTTGGCAGAGAAGACAGTCAGGAGGATTTTTCTCAGGCCACCCAAAGGAAGACCCTGGTTAAGCATGGGGAGGTGCATGTGGTAGTGGAAGAGGAACATGAAAGGTGGAAAGTGGTTCTGGTCAACACTCCTGACAGGTTCAGCTCTGAAGACAATGTCTCATCAGCCTGCATTCCCAGAAACCTTACCCTTAGTCATACCAGAAAAGCCATTTACCAAAGAGCAGAGAGAGACAACATTCAGAGAGTCTTTAACATTAGTCAGAGAGAGAACTGATGAACTGATGTAGAGGAGAAACTGGCAGAAGGTTTTAACAGTAGTAAATTCACTTACTCTCAGATAGAAACAGCTTTAACAAACTCAAAACAGGTGCTGATAGAAGAGGCTAGGTACAGTATGGTTCTCACAAGAACTCAACGAGCCTTTTGAAGTAGTGAGCGCTGAGTCAAATATGGTGTAGATCATATCCTGCCACAGGTGGAAAGAGTACTGAAAAAAATCACTTAAGTAAAAGCATACCATTACTTGCCCAAAAATGTAGTGCAAGTAGAGTTAAAGTATCTGTTGTAAAATTACTCAAAGTACGAGTAAACGTGTGTGCGTTTGTAAACGTAACATTCTGTAGTGCATTTAGTTATCATACAGTCCATACCTCATCATACAGTTGACATCTGCCATCTTCTCATCAGTGACATGCAGTCTAAACAGTCTCTGGGTCATTGTGTGTATCTTCTTGTACACTTTTAATGCTTCCAAACAGTTTGCTGCATATCTTAAGGTAGTTCGGTATGATGCCGTTTACTTTCTATGTGCAATTTGAATGGGCTCGCAGGACTGATTTTTCTTATCCCCATAGACAGGAAAAAATAAAGTAGTGTCTGCAGGTTGAAGGAAAGTAGTGGAGTAAAAATACCAATACTGCACTGAAATGTACTTAAGGGAAAGTAAAAAGTACACATTTTTAAAACTACTTAGTAAATCTACTCAATTACAGTAATTTGAGTATTTGTAATAAGTTACTTTACACCCCCGTATCCTGCATATTCTAAACCAGGATGATATGTTCACAAAGCCTGGGTTTAGCAAAATACATACAAATGCTGAAACGCCACGTTATTGTAGTGTGTGCTGAACAATTGAATCATTTAACATTCAACACAGTAACGCAGTAATTAACACAGTAACACGCCAAATTTACCAACATCCCAGCTGGCAAAGCACAGATAACCAGTAAATGATCATTAATACAGTGTATTTTAAATTTGAATGTATAACTTTGTGTTGTACAGTATGTGTTTGTGTAAAATTGGTATTTCCCTCACTGACTTGATGCATACAGTAAATGTGTTTTTGTCCCCTAGAAACTAACTTATTGAATAACATACCTGTAATAGATAATTTAATGTAATAATTATTTGAACAAGTACAGTACATATATATAGAAGTAATGAAACATGATCACATCACTACCATTAAAATGTTTTAAAAGAGCATTTGTATTAAAATACAGTAAAAGTGTAATATTGTAATTATTTTGCCAATTCAAAACATATTTAAATATTTCTAAAATAATAATTGACAGAAAAATTATAAAGTAAATCTTAAGTATAGGTGTGTGGAGCCTTTAGCACATGACTATTCTCAGTCTCCTTCCTGCAGGTGTAAATGTAGAGGAACTTTAGAAGTAAAAACACCTAAGGACTGTGTACTGGCGTTCACTAAAAGGGTAAACAGAATCTTCCAGTTAAAGAGGAACTAAAATCATCTTGGAATAATGAGTATACTGTACAATAGTACAATAGTAGTTTTAGATGGATTGCTGATGGATTGTAGATGCCAAGAAAATAAGACAAACAACATACAGTAAGTCATACAGTGGCGATGCCTACAATACTTCATAGACTGTTTCAAATGCCAGTAGCTGATCTGCAGATACAGTGTACATGAAGAGATGTCAAAACGGCACATTACAGTATATGAGACATAAATATGTAATAATACTCCGGTCTATATGGCAGCAGCAGGATGTACATGAGCAGTATATTTGCTAAAGTGATAAAAAAAAATAATAGCTGAATTTTTTTAGTGATCATGTTTTATGTTGTGCAATAAAGAGTACACTTGCAAATACATAATTTATAGAAATCACCAAAACTGCAGATTTAAGTCGTTTTCAGACATCATGTTTTTACATGTAGTATTGAAGATTTCAGTAGCGAAAAAACTACATTTATTAAACAAAAAAAATAAATAACATCTTCATAGATCACCCTTCTAAAATATAAGACTGTTAAGAGATTTTTGCAATTTGCAATGTATGGAAACACAATGAAGAGATACTTTATTCCAACTCATTATCTGCATAACATGGTTTCTACAGTGATTAAAGAAATCATCTTTGACAGGACTTTCTGTATGAAATTTGTACAAAATCTATGCTAAAATGAAAGCAAAAGTCCGTTTAATGGTGAGGGGATTGATCAAATATGCCCATTAATAGAAGGTTTGTGAAGAAATGTCATGCTCCCTTGTAAAAGTATTTCGTATTTTCAAAATACAGTATTTTATTTTGATACATTTCTGGCCGCTGTATCTTGTAGTGTATTTTGATACACGTAAACCTGAGGTATTTTGTATTTAATATCAAAATACGTTTCAATGCATTTTTGCCCATCCCTGTATATTTGTACATAAAAAGGTACAATAATGTTCTTTTTGAAACCACAGAGTCAAATATTTTGTACCTATTGTAGATATAGATGTAGGTACTTATTGTTATTTCTGAGAGTATCTCTAATGTCTGTGGTGGATAAGTATATCAGTCAAATGATTATAAGTATCTCAATAACTCTCAATAACTAAAAATGACATAAAAGATGTTACAATGTAATTGAAGATAAAGGCTCTCTGATATGTAGCATTACATCAGCAACAACGAATCAGCTAAAAATGTAGAATATAAATAAAAGTAAACGTTTTTTTTTCTTTTTTGCTGTTGCCTTTTGAAAATAAGGACACCGTGTGAGTAGCAGCAAACCATTGTATTATAACCACATTAGAATTTCTTCAGCAGACTCAATTGTTTCTTTTCACGATTAAAATAGCCTAGGTTCGTGTTTATATTTAAAGGTGTGTCCAGAATATAAGATATTAAATGACAAATACAATGATGTTTAGAATATTTATTGCTTAGGCTATTCCAATAATTCTGTGAAGGTCCTAAACAGTTATATAAAATGTATGCCTAGTTTTCAGCACAATCATCGGTGTAAATCTATCAAGAGACAAATCACGTGCTTACAAAGTCTGAGTAAAGTCCAAGCGAAAGTGAAAGAGTGTGTTTTGTATAGACGATTCAAGGAGGAGCAGTGCGGGTGAGTAAAAACTAATTCTTTAAAAATGAACGCAGAAATAAAACAAAAAGAAAATCCTTATGAACCGTTTAGTTTTACTCTTTTGACCTATTTTATCGATCAGAGATTTAATTATACACATCTAATGAACGTGTGCGTTTATGCATATGCAGTATGTTTAGGTCATTCTTTATTTATAGGACTAAATTTGCTTTGATATGCATATAAACACTAACATACAAATACAAAAACGCGTCTTATCTCTATACAAATATATTTCAGCGCTGCATTAAAAGACTTGCGTTTTATTTCCTCAAAGTTTCTTTGCTTTGTACAAAGGGCGACATCTATTGGTGATTTCTTTCAAATTACACACGTGATTTAAAGGTAACGCTGCAGTAATAGTCCATATTAGTTAATGATTAGTGAATGTATTTACCAACATAAACTAAGAATGAACAATACGTTTACAGCATTTATTAATCATAGTTCAACATTTAGACCTACTAAAAGCCAGAATTGTGCTTGATATGTGTTAATGGACTGTGAGTTAACATGAATTAACAATAAACAGCTTTATTTTCATTAACTAAAGTAAAAGATGAATAAGTACTGTAATAAATGTATTGTCCATAGGACATTAAACATTAACTAATGGAACATTTTTGTTGATTATGTAATATTTAGAATTTGACACTGTAAATCATGATCTAAGAATAATGATTCAGAATGGCTTTGTGATCTTTCATGTAATTTTGAGTGGTATAAAAACATTTTTGGTTCAGTATAAAACTGCAGGGACAGTGCTTATGTTAACTGGACACTTTTTTCACTGATAATGGCTGAATGTTATTTTGGATGAACCATCTCACTACACCAATAAGACCAAATATTGATTATGAAATATTCAGAATGTAACATTGTAAATCGTGATCTAAAGAATAATGATTCAGTATGGCTTTGGGCTCCATCAGGGTCAAAAAATCAACAAGCACCAGAGTGAAGATGACACAACCCGGAAATCAGCTTCACAAGATTGCTGGTAAATGGCTCAAAAGGGGCCTTTTTTTCCCTTTTTCTAAAGACTTGGTTTCTAAGCAGAAAATAGATCAGAATTAAATTTATTTTTTTATTTATTTTTTTAAGATTACTGTGACTTAAGTAAATTACTCTACAGTATATTAACCAATAGTTTTCATCCTCTTGAAGGAAATAAATGCTTCGTCCTTATACCTGGAAGAACCTTCCAGTCTCAAGAAACCTACATAAAAAAATGCCTTGAAGAATGGACTGCTCTGGAGATGGTGTCCAATGTGGAACAGTGTGATGTCATTTTGGTTTTTTGCGCCATTGTTTCTAGGGCAGGAACTGACATCGACTCAGCTGAGAGACAACTAAATGACTTGTCAGGTAATGAATTTACTGCTTATAAGCAACATCAGTATCTGAATATCAAATGAGACCAAATTTCTAACCAGCTCTCCCTGGGGCTATATACTGTAAAAATGATTTGTTCACTCAACTTAACTTAGTTAAGTCATCTTGTTGCAAGTTTTCTCAATTAAAAATGTTTTGTTGACAGAGTTAAATAATTGACCCAACTACTTATTTCAAGTTAACTGGACTTGCAAAGTTTAGTTTTAGTAGGTTAACTTACATTATAAAGTTAGCAAAACTTGCAAAGTTTAGTTTAAATAGATTAACTCATATTTTCAAGTTCACTTAACCTAATCTAGCAGATTTTCAGACAACAAAATACATTATACATTTTATTAAAGGTCTTTACTCCCAATTTAGCAATTACACCCAATTTACTTACAAATTAATAGTCTTTACAAAGTATTTTTCTTATAAAGTAGTTTTTAGGAAGTAATTTTAAAGTAAATGTAATCTGAATAGGGGAAAAACTGTAAGGCTCTACAATACACAACTAACAAAGGCTCTTGGGGGAAAAAATACACCAGAACATGGAAGATTATAAAATCTGATCTCAACATCTTTATTTTAATGTATTTTTAAGTGAGTGTACTCTTGCGGTACAGATATGTGCTCCAATGTTCATCAACAGTTTCTGATTTCCAGGAGTCATCCGTCTGCTCAGCTCTGCTTTAGAATCTGTGTGCTGTATGAAAAAATGCCAAACAATAAAAAATCTTTACATTTCTAAAACACTAAAGCTGAAAGACATAAACTCAACATGCACACCAAATCTTATTTACCTACAAATCATTACTTGTGCGATGGCAGTGCGCTTCAGCTTTTAGTGTCAATTTGTCAAATGCTTGTAGTGAAACTTGCATCGCGATTAATTTATCATCGACAAATGCACTACACTGCCTGGAGTAATTCTATAAAGAAAATAAAAAAAATAAAGCCAAAACATATTTACACAATCAAGATCAATGTATCACTAAATCTTTGAAATATGAATTTACTGAAATCTTTCAAAAATATTTGTTTACTGTATACATATGATGTGATATATTTGGGAAACTCTCACCTGTAGTGAGTCAGTCTTTCTCTGGGGATGTGCTGCAACCTCTAGAATGAGAAAGTCTGGCATTTATGTACATCATTATTTCATTCATTTTCTTTTCGGCTTAGTCCCTTTATTAATCTGGGGTCGCCACAGCGGAATGAACCGCCAACTTATCCAGCATTTGTTTTATGCAGCGGATGCCCTTCCAGCCACAACCCATCTCTGGGAAACATGCATACACACTCATACACTACAGACAATTTGGCCCACCCAATTCACCTATACCGCATGTCTTTGGACTGTGGGGGAAACCGGAGCACCCGGAGGAAACCCACGCAACCACGGGGAGAACATGCAAACTTCACACAGAAATGCCAACTGACCCAGCCGGGGCTCGAACCAGCGACCTTCTTGCTGTGAGGCGATCGTGCTGCTCACTACGCCACTGTGGCGCCCTACAATTTGTGTAAATATTTTTCTTAAATATTACTTTACTTTAAACATACAAAAATAGGTGTTTAATAAAATCTCAACTGTTGTAAATCAATCTGGGCTATGGGAATGTGCTGCAACCTTTCAGTTTTAAATTGGGCAAATTATTTTAAATATTTGGTCTTATAATACTTGACTACTGTACAATTCTGAATGGAAAAACTGGTAAAATCTCACCTTTAATAAGTCATGCTCTCTGGGAACAACCTTTAAAATAAACATTTAAATTAATTACTGAGTGGTGCCACGGTGGCGTAGTGAGTAGCACGTTCGCCTCACAGCAAGAAGGTCACTGGTTCGAACCCCGGCTGGGTCAGTTGGCGTTTCTGTGTGGAGTTTGCATGTTCTCCCCGTAGTTGTGTGGGTTTCCTCCAGGTGCTCCGGTTTCCCCCACAGACCAAAGACATGTGGTATAGGTGAATTGGGTAAGCTCATACAACCGTAGTGTATGAGTGTGTATGGATGTTTCCCAGAGATGGGTTGCGGCTGAAAGGGCATCTGCTGCGTAAAAATATGCTGGATAAGTTGGCGGTTGATTCCGCTGTGGCGACCCCGGATTAATAAAGGGACTAAGCCGACAAGAAAAAGAATTACTGATAATGTTTTTCTAAAATATTTTCTACAGTATATAAATGGGAGATCCATTAAAATCTATATTAAAATATCTTTATTGTAGATTAGTCAGGGAACTAGAAAACTACTTTATTTATACACATATTGAGATATTGCAAATTCAAACCTACAGTATAACAAACTTTACTAACGTTAAGCTTTATAAATGTGACCAAACTCCACATATATTTGCAAAGGTCTAATCTGCTAATGAAACATTTATTGAAACAATGAAACAATTACATTGACAATCAGTTCAGTCATTTTACAAGTTATTAACTGGCAATATTCAAAGCTTGGTGTCTAGAGGGTGAAATTTGCCTGTCAGCGCGTGGGTCCTGCATATTAAAGTTGTATAAGTTTGCAAAATGTGACATTAAACAGAACAAATCAGGCTGCTTACTCATTGTTTGCAGTCAACAAAGTTCATCCGTAGACTTTCCCGGGCTCCTGGAATGATCAGCTCCACATGCTACAAAATGATGCATTCTGATAGAACTTATGTTTTGTTGTTATATGAACAGGAAATTTTAAGTTTTCCATTTCCCTCCAAGTTGAGATTGTTACAACTCATACTGTTGAGTACTGAGGCACTGCAAGTTGATAGGACATGATTTGACTCGTTCACCTGACTAAAACTCAGAATCAGTTTTTACAGTGTAGCTTTTAAGCTACAAACAACAAACATTTTCATTGTAAGTCTACTACTTGAATGCTGCTAGGGGCAATATCGGCCCAATTTTAGCATATAAAAGTTTATAATAATTTTACTATATAAAAAGTTGGTCTTTGTTATTTCCGAGGATTCTCTATTGGCATCATGTATTTTATACTGAAAAACCATTACACTAACAACCTACAATCCTTGTCAGTGCTGGAACTTGAACCTGTCTTACTAACCACTAGGTCACATGTAACCATTGTTTCACTATGTTAACAGCATCGAAACCAGCTGTTTTTATGGTGGGCCATCACACGTTTGACCCAGAGAAGACTGTAGCAGACAGCAGCAAATATGTGACCAGGATGAATACATTAACAGTGGATTGTCTGTTCAACGAGGATGTCTTTCTGAACTTTCCGAGGAACATGGAAATTCTGGAGAGAATAAAACAACTGCTGCCACAGCCGGTATGAAATTGTTCATTATGATTCATAAATGGTATATAGATAAATGTAATTTTGGGTGTATTTTTTAATCCACATTTTTATTTAAATAAATTAGAAATAAAGAAACAATACAGTATACTAATGCTTATTTACAAAGCTTAATAGCTAAGCTTGCAAATATCTGATTAATTTTAACAACAACACTGGCTACATACTGTATAGGAATGCATAGCAATTTCAAAGCTTTAAAATGTAAGTTAATATCGCAAAACAATGTGCAGCAAAATTTAAAATTACAGATGCTGTAATTTTAATTAGGCCTAAGTTGTAATCAGAAATCATCAGAAATCATCATAGAATATGTAATGCTTTAATTGTATTTAACTGTTTTTTTCTTTCTTTTGGTACCATGTTAAAATGAATAAACCTAATGGATCTAGATATATTTACAACACATTAGAATCCAATAAAACATTCTGGTTTTGATGGTTAACGTTTGATTTAATGTGATTTTTAATGTTAATGTGGTTTTAAGGCTATTTGTATTGGAAGCAATCAGAATGTCTCTGATGGGTTCTAATGTTTTTCAACAGGACAGGGAATTATTTGAGAAATTAAATAGCGATTAAAAACTGTGAATTCAGATTGACTGGAGGTAACGTGTTGCCATAGCAATGATGCAAAAAAAAGTTAGAGTTTTTTAGGACATTTTTTAGTGATATAAAAATAATTTTTAGTTCAGTATAACCCACTGGACGGGACAAATTGGGCTGTGGTTGTCTACGCAATTAATGCAAAACAGAGCTGATTGTATTGCAAAGCTATTGTACTAAACTGCTATACTGAACACTATAGGTTAATGTGACAATGCATAGTGCATATCCATTAAATGACGTTAATGTTCAATTAAGCAAATATCTTGTAATATCTAACTCTTTTTTGCTTCAACAGGACCCACAGATATCAGCAGAAGAATGTTTGGGTTAGTTTTTTTAATATATTTTTTTATTAGATACATACATATATACAGTACACATACATAGTACATATACTGTATACACTCAATGGCCACTTTATTAGGTACAACCTCTTGCCTTCAGAACTACTTTTTATTTTTATAAGAGTAGACATAAATGTTTTACATGGTGTCGTAGTACAGTGGCTGAGAGAGCTTAATATGCTGTATTTTCCCACAAAGCAAAAAAAATTTTAAAAAACGCACTGAATTTTCTCCCAATGTAAACAAATTACGAAAACACGCTGCATTTTCTCACACTATCAAAAAGAACAGAAATGTTTCAAGAAGACCCTAAAATGTGGCAGACACTGCTGTGCCGTGACTTGCTCAGTGAAGTTGTAGGTGATCTTTGAAAGGTGAGTTTTTGTTTGATTATTTTAATATCCTGATTCCCTTGTCTTTTGTATTTTATTAGCCTTTGTATTTTAATAACCATAACCTAAATAGCCGGGTCTGTCACGTTTTAGGGTCTCCTTAAAACATTTCCTTTGTGTTCCGTGTTATTTAAAAGTGTTGTGAGAAAATGCAGGTGTTTTTTTTTTATTTGTTTGTGTTGTGAGAATTTGCAACACTTGTGCTGTCAAACGTTTTCACAACTCTTCAAGAACTGTCCTTTATGATTTTTATAACCAACTGGCAGATAGCACTTCCCAGAGATGGGTTGTGGCTGGAAGGGCATCCGTTGCGTAAAACAAATGCTGGATAAGTTGGCGGTTCATTCCGCTGTGGCGACCCCAGATTAATAAAGGGACTAAGCCGACAAGAAAATGAATGAATTAATGAATGAATGGCAGATAGCACATCATATCTTTGCTACAGTACTCAGATTTCCTGACGCAAAGTGTGACAAGAAAATCTCCCCACACCGTTGTTACACCACCAACACCAGCCCGAACTGTTGATACAGACTAATCCATGTTTCATGTTATTTACACCAAAATGTTGATACTTTCATCTGAATTTTCCTGCCATTGCTGCAAGATCAAGACCTGTCAGCACCAGAAACTTTTGTCTAATCTTCTGTTGTCTGATTTTGGGCAATAAACGAGTGTGAACTGTAGCCTCGGTTTGCTGTTTTTAGCTGACTGGAACTTAGTGCCGGTTGCAAAAACTGCTTAGACCAGTCTTAACAAGAGTCTTAACATGGTGGCTATTTTTATGCAGCTGTCCCCTGATTTGCCATTAAGGGTGACAGGGTGGCTCAGTGGTTAGCACTGTTACCTCACAGCAAGAAAGTCACTGGTTTGAGTGGCATTTCTTGGCATTTTTTTGTGGAGTTTGCATGTTCTCCTCGTGTTCATGTGTGTTTCCTCTGGGTGCTTCGGTTTTCCCCACAGTCCATAGAAATGCGCTCTAGGTGAATTGAATAAATTGGCCTTAGTGTATGAGTGTGTCTAAGAGTTTTTGGGTGTTTCCCAGTACTGGGTTCCAGCTGGAAGGGCTTCCGCTGTGTAAAACACATGCTGGATAAGTTGACGGTTCATCTATAATTATTAGCCCCGCTGTATATTTTGTCCTCAATTTCTGTTTAACGGAAAGATTTTTTTTTCAACACATTTTCTGTAGACTATCAAAATCAAAACATTGCTCAAGAGTAAGTAGTATTATTATAAGAGTAGTATTATTGGCCTTAAAATGGTTTTCAAAAAAATGTAAAACTGCTTTTATTGTAGCTGAAAAAAAAAGACTTTCTCCAGAGGAAAAAAAATATTAGGAAATAATGTGAAAATGTCATTGCTGTGTTTAACATCATTTGGGAAATATTATATTATATAATATATAAAAAGGAAAAAAAAACATCCAGGAGGGCTAATAACTGTGACCTCAACTCTCTCTCTCTCTCTCTCTCTCTCTCTCGCTAAATATACATGTCAATTTTCCATAGAGATTTAATGTGTGAATTCACTGTTTCTGAAACACTCAGTCTAAGCCACGTGACTCCAACAAAAACTCCCTGTTTAAAGTAGATTAAACGACTGTATTCTGATTTTTGTTTTAAACATCAGCAGTTCATAACCCTGTCAACATGCCTAAATCTATCAAACTGCCATGTGATTGGCTGATTAGATATTTGCATTAATGAGCATATATGCATGATATATTACAAATTATCTGTTGTTGAGTGTCTTCTTATATGATGGATCTTACTGTATATATTTCATGATCTGAGCTTAAACACTCATTAATTCATACTTTCTCCAGACAAACTAAGTGTTTCATCAGAACTGATACTCGTGCTGCTGGGTACCTCTGGGTCAGAGAAGACTGCAGTAGCAAACATGATATTTGGCAGAGAAGACAGTCAGGAGGATTTTTCTCAGGCCACCCAAAGGAAGACCATGGTGGAGCATGGAGAGGTGCATGTGGATCTGGCTGAGGAACATGAAAGGTGGAAAGTGGTTCTGTTCAACACTCCTGACAAGTTCAGCTCTGACCACTTTGAAGAGGAAATGCAGCAAAGCTTATTTCTCATCAGCCTGATTGCCCAGAAACCTTACATTTTGCTCCTTGTCATACCAGAAAAGCCAACAGAGAGAGACACAGCAGTGAAAATGAAAGAGTTTCTTCAGAAGAGATTCGGAGACAGGCTTATGATCATTTCTACTGTTACAGATGAACCAAAACCGATTCAAAAAGTCCTAATGAATAGTGGAGAACAATGTAATAGTAGTGAACATGTCCTCAACATTCGTCAGAGAGAGGACAGATCTCAGGTTTCAGAGCTGATGAAGAAGGTAGAGGAGAAACTGGCAAAAGGTTTCAATAGTAGTAAATTCACTGACGCTCACATAGAAACAGCTTTAACAAATTCAAAAGATGTGCTGGTAGAAGAGGCTAGGGCCTACAAAAAAATGATACTGAAAAATCATACGCATACAGTATGGTTCTCAGCAAAACCCAGGGAGCCTTATGTACTGTGTTAGTGAGCAAAAGCGAGTCAAATTTGGAGTAGTTTATATCCTGCATATTTAAAACCAAAATGATGTGTTCACAAAGCCTGCGTTTAGCAAAATACATGATATATATTCAAAATCTGAAATGCCACATTATTGTAATGTGTGCTAAACAATTGAATCATTTAACATACTCTAGCTTGTGCTTACATTTAAAATAAAATATACACTAACACACCAAATTTTCCAATATCCTGGCTGGGAGAGCACAGCTAATCAGTTAATTATCATTAATAGAGCGTATTTCATATTTTAATGTAGGACTTTAGATTCTGTTTAAATTGGTATTTCCCTTACTGACCTTATTGAGGGAACTGTGTTTCTCCTTTGCTTTCGCATGATGTAAATAAATACATCTAAAATGTGTATACATGTTTGTTCATCTAGAAGTGCATTGTTCAATTCAATATTTTCGATATATATAATATATTCTATATAATATTTTCTGTGTTCTGTGTTGGATTCAGCATAATAAAAGCTCAGCTCCTAAATAAAACGTCTGTCCTCATTTATTGACCAACATGTTGTTCCAATGATTTACTGAAAACTATATTGTCTGCTGCTGTGAAAGCTTTTAAAATCTTTTGTAAATTCATATTAAAATATAAGGATGCTTATAGTAACTAAGGATGCTTCACTCCAGATTTGACATTCATGTGTTTTTGTTCCCTTGAAACTGATGTATTGAATAACTGTATAGCTGTAATAGATAATTTAATGTAATAAATAATTATTATTTAAACAAGTACATATATGTAAGGAATGAAACATGATCACATAACTACCATTTGGGTAGGGGAGGTATTAGCCATACCTACGTTACTCGTCTGCAAATGGTGCAAAAGGCTGCTACTCGTTTACTATACATACTCTATGATAAACTGACCGGGACACGCAAACGGGAGCACATTACACCCATAATGGTTTCTCTTCATTTGCTTCCTGTACAGTTTAGGATACATTTTAAGATTTTAGCTTTGGTGTTTAAATGCCTAAATGGACTAGCACCAAGATACTTGTCTTCATTAATCCAATTATATACTCCATCAAGAGCACTTAAATGTGCTGATCAGCTACTTTTGTCTGTTTCACGCACAAGGTTTAAAACCAGGGGGGACCGTGCCTTAGCAGAGGTGGCCCCCAAACTCTGGAATAATTTGCCTCTCCATGTTAGGCAGGCCGCAACCCTTTCCGTTTTTAAATCTAGTCTTAAAACCCATTTTTACTCATTGGCTTTTAATACCATATGAGAGGCATGCGTGTGTTGTATTTGTTTTTTGTTTTAGATGGTGTATTTGTGTACAGCACTTTGGTAAGCACTTGTTGTTTTAGAATGTGCTTTATAAATAAAGTTTGACTTGACTTGACATTGAGATTTTTTTAAATAGTTTTTCTCAGTTGCATTGGTGCATTTCTCACAACACTATTTAAATTTGCACAACAGTTAATGCATTTCTCAAAACAAATAGTACAAACTGCGAAACCTAGTTGATAACCTGCAAAAGCGTGCCACTTGCTCAAAATGGATAGCTCATTCCTCAAAAGCATTTGTATTTGTATTTGTGTCAATGAAAGTGTCAGTGTCATCAAGATTAAAAAGTCCTGACACTATTGTTTATGAACAAGATAGTTAAACACTGTAAATTCTTTCCAAAGAAAAAAGTAAGATTTTGGCAACGCTATCTCACGGCAATTTGTAACTTTTCATTTAGTGGCTAATTCATATGAATTCGTACGATGTAATTTGTACAATTCAGTATGATTTGCTCATCAACCAATGACGGTTGTGTTTAGGGGTGGGGTTGGGTGCCACACCTGCTTTTTTAAATCGTACATTTTCATACGACTGAACTAACTTTTCAGCCACTAAACTGCCAAAACGTAAAATACTTACGTTTTCTCGTGAGATCAGCCTGGATTTTGGTGACACTTCCTAAAAAGCCTCAAGACAGCACTATAAACTATTTATTCATTTCATTTAAAAATGACAGTACAGTTAGACATTACTGTATTTAGTGAGGTATCTGAGTACAAGACACTGAATACTGTATGTATGTTTCCCCTTTTTACTGCATATGCTCTTTGCAATTCTAATTTATTCATAGTGTTGTGCAAAAGAATAAATACACCCTTATTTACAACAAACATAAACACCCTTGGCGCCACGGTGGCCTAGTGGGTAGCACGTGTCTGTGTGGAGTTTGCATGTTCTCCCCGTGGTTGCGTGGGTTTCCTCCGGGTGCTCCGGTTTCCCCCACAGTCCAAAGACATGCGGTACAGGTGAATTGGGTAAGCTAAATTGTCCATAGTGTATGTATGTGAATGAGAATGTATGGATGTGTTTCCCAGAGATGGGTTGTGGCTGGAAGGGCATCTGCTGCGTAAAACAAATGCCGGATAAGTTGGCGGTTCATTCCGCTGTGGCGACCCCGGATCAATAAAGGGACTAAGCCGAAAAGAAAATGAATGAATGAATAAACACCCTTTGGGTAGAGCCGTACACAACTGTAAACAATATTGCAGTACATATAGGAACTGAACCTACAACATACACAGGTCTGTAAATCATTCATGAAATTGTTCAATTTAGAAGACATTATCTGGAAAAAAAAGATTTTAAAAACTGTGTAAAACTTGTGTGAGATTTTGACAACTATTTCAACATTTTCGTATGTAATGACTCAAATGATGAAATGAGGACTATTAGTTTTATATGGAATGACTATTCAGCATTCACAAGTTTAGTTAATTTTGACTGACATGACATAAGCAAATGATAATGTTATAAAACAGCAGAGAGTTGTATGAAAGCAATTGATGCATGTCCAAAAGCTTTTGCAATGTGTTAGAACTAATGAGAAACTGCTACTACGTGTATGATGAGCACAAATGACTAATTGTTTTGAGAAATGCATTAACTGTTGTGCGAATGTAATTTTTGCCAATTTAAAATGAATTAATATTTCTAATATAATAACTGTAAAAAAAGAAAGATATGAACTATTTTAATATGTAATTTATTCAGACAAAGCTGAAATTTCAGCAGTCATTCAGTCAACAATCATCTAATCAGAAATAATTCTATTCTGATCACCTGCTTAAGATCCATTTTTAACAATATTGCTATTGTCGAAAATAGCTGTGTACATTTTACACTCAGACTAATATTTTTAAAGTGTTTATTTCTTTTGATTTCAATGATTATGGCTTACAGTACATACTTATGGCTTACGGAAAATTTGAATATTACTTACAAATAAATGTTGAACTACTGATAAGTATGAGCGTACAGCACTCAGTACTTTGAGTGCTCAATGTCCCCTATTCTGTTTGTGACACCTTTAGAAGTCATCCTCCTTGGAGCAAGATAGATGGCTAGAGGACTGAAGTCACCATCAGCAGGAAGACTCTCAGCGCTAAGAAGGTACATGTATGATGTGAAAGCCATATTGCAGACACCTTTTTATTTTGATGGTCCGTTTGTTGAATTTAAGTTACATTGCAACTAATTCTCGTTAGATTATAAGTAGACTGTTAGGTTGGGGTTAGGGGTAGGGTTAGTGTAAGTTGACATGTACTTGCAAAGTTTCTTATAGTCAGTTAAATGTCTGTTGAATGTCAGTATCAGCAGATATTAAGTAGTCCGTCTACTAATACTCAAATAGACAATCGAAATAAAGTGTTACTGAAGGAATATTTAGCAGAGCTCTCAGACAGTCATATGTGAAAGTTGGTGCAGAAACAGCTGAGAGAGGGGCTCGAAAAAAATTAAAGCAGCCAGCTTCCCAAAAAACAAAGTATGGTGCTATCAGTTTACACTTATTTATAGCATCATGTACCCATTGAAGGTGTCCAAAATGCAATCATCCCAGGTTTGCAGGATGGACACCATCTCCATCACTTACATTAGGAAACGGTTGGGCCCCACATGCTGTTTCTCAGACACAGGCCTCTTTGATAAGAATGTGCTTTGGCTTACTTTGAAGTCTATCAATTTTGGATACAGGAAAAGATCTGTCTTGTGTTAAAACTAAAAGAATCAAGGGACAAATAAAATGGGATGTGCAGGAGAGACCATCAGCACTGGGTGCAGATGGAGGGTGCAGCAGGAGGTTAACCAAGTCAAGACACTGCAGGGTAACGCTTTCTTTTATGACCGGCAAAGTACCGCGTAAGTACAGTGAAATAACGGTGTAAGTGTAAGTATATGGATTATACAGTGTACTTTTCTATAAAGTGCAAAGGAACAAACCATAATGTTTGCTTAATAAGGGGGTAACAATAAGATATTCAACACGCAAAGGACCACGTAAGTATATTGCATTCACAGTGTACTTTTCTTTAAATGTTGTATACATATAAAGAATGATACAAGGGTGGTAACAACCTAATGCAACCTGCAAACACCTCTGTAAGTACATTAATAATAGTACCCTAATTCAGTGCTTGGGTTTTGTATGTACTGGTTAACATCAGTGAGCAGTGGTAACAGTTGGTGAACCTGCTGCTGACTCTAAAGTGCACTGAAATAGATGTGGCATGGAAGAATGTCAAGCAAAATACTGCCTTTGTATCAAAATAGATAGATAGATAGATAGATAGATAGATAGATAGATAGATAGATA
>CAIGQQ010033541.1:12720327-12739428 GCA_903798035.1 Danio albolineatus
ATAGATAGATAGATAGATAGATAGATAGATAGATAGATAGATAGATAGTAAACATACCTCAAAATATTTCAAGTTTTCATTCAGTTCTAAGAATTGGACCTTAGGCCCAATTTAAGAGCAGCTGCAGGGACTGACATAAAATCATTCCCATTAGCCACTGCCCCCCCTCCGGGAGATATACTGGTTAAACTCAGTGAACAGTGGTACCAGCTGTTGAACCTGCTGCTGACTCTAAAGTGCACTGAAAGAAGTGTTCCACCCATGATGATGATGTTTATTATCATTATTATTATTATTATTATTACTATTATTATTATTATTATTATTATTAGTAGTAGTAGTAGTAGTAGTAGTAGTAGTAGTAGTAGTATGATATTAAATTTTTTAATGTTTGTTCAGAATTGCTGAGTTACAGATATGTGGACATTAAAATATCTTTCTGGCCTGAACATCACTGAAAGGGTTTATTCTGAAACCACAAACACAAATTTTCCTCAATTGCTTCTCAATTGTCTTGTGACAAAGTTTTTCTTTTCATATAAACACTTTGATTTCCCCGTACAGATGAAGGAAGCTTTAACACGAAACAAAAAGTAATGGTCACATCAGCGGCCCGACCATGGCAGTATAAATACAAAGCTGCACGACATCACTCATAATATCATCTCAGCAGACATTTGAAAGATTATCCGACATCACACACAAAATGAGAACTGCTGCAGCTTTCGTTGTTCTTGGCTGTTTCCTTGTGGTGGAGGTGAAAGGTGAGCTTACTCTCAAATGATGTTTCATGCTTGTTTTTGCATTCTGAATATACTGATCTGAATGAACACTGGACTGTTTCAGGCAAAATACCGGATCTGAAAAACAGATGCTTGTGTGTTGATAAAGAAGCAAATAATGTCTCTCTGAAGGCAATCCAGAAGATTCAAATCATCCATCCAAGTCCTTCTTGTAAAAGATTGGAGATTGTGTAAGCACTTTTTAAGTTTTCTAGTTGAAGGTAAAAGGATTAGCCTTTAATTTTTTTATTTCCAAAGTGCTGTGTAATGGAGAGAATATTTTTTACATATATTTCAAAATAATAGTTTTAATATTTATTTTCTGATGACAATGATGTCAATTTATAATATTTTACTAGTTCTTTTTTGTCAGATACTAGTATTCAGCTTAAAGTTGTTATTTATTATGTTGTTTCCATTTAAAGGCTTAACTTATTAAGTTTAACGTGCAAGTTAAGTTAATTATAGACAAGTGATTGGACAACAGTGGTTTCTTCTACAGCCAATCAATATATATATATATATATATATATATATATATATATATATATTCTTAAAAGGGTTCATAATATTGAACTTAATACTTTAAGGGTCATTAAATTTTTTTATTGCTTTTATTACAGTCAAACAAATAAGACTTTCTCCCGAAAAAATAAATAAATAAAATACTGTGAAAAAGAGAATAAAATCCACCGGAGGGCTAATTATTTGCATTCTTCAGCTATCAAATAAGCTGTTATTTATCTCTGTCTTCCTTTGTGAAGTGTCACCTTGAAGAGAGGAGCAGGAAAGAAATGCTTGAATCCAGAGTCTAATTTGGGCAAAAATATACTAAAAGCCATACAAAAAAAGGTCAGCATGCAATATTTTAATTCCTTGGTGTTCAGTTTAAAATAAACCACAAGCCAGTATGATGATCTATAACTGAATGTAGTGCACACAAATAATAAAATGGTGTTTTTCTTTTATCAGAAACTAACAGCAGTTCGCAGAATGAATCCAGCATAGAGCTCAATGTCCTGATCTCCTGAAGAGCCATCTGAAATGATTAATCTTTAAACCAAAAGATCTAATAATCATCTGCTGTCATCTGAATCATCACAATCATCTAAACAGAGACATCATTTACAATATGATTTAACTGTCCTCTAAATGCTTCGATCTATCAAACGCTTTAACAACATGATATGGGTTGTTTTAGCTCAAATGTGGGTAAAATATGGACCATTACAGCAAGGAAAAAAGAAAAAAAATCAACCCAGACGTTGACTTATTCTATATTTTACAAAACAAAAATTGAGTTAAAACAACCTACGATACCTTTTTAGAGCAAATGAAGAGTTTAGATGCAAATACCTCCAAGTACCATCTGAAAATTCAGCTGAAAAAAGAGCATTTTTCTCAGCCTCCTCTGTTTATGTTGACTTATTTAAATTTAAAGACAATGCAAATAACTTTATTTAAAATTATTTTCCATAAATGTGAAATTACTGAACACACAGTACACACAGGAGCACTAATTTCAGAAGAAATCTTCAGATGGCATTTAGAGGTTTTTGCATATGATCTCTTCAAATGTAACCAATGCACTAGATTACTGTCAAGTTCAAGATCAAGCAAGCCCTAACCCCTAACAAACATAGATTTATCTTTAATGTTTTTAATTTACTCTGATTTGATAAACACAGATGTGCTGAAAAATGGAACTGTTGAGATCATTGTAAATCCTGTGTACTTTCCCATCTGCCAATAAAGCATGAAGTATAATCAGCCTATCAGTTTCACTTGACTGCCTGCACTGCAAACATTCATTCATTTTCTTTTTGGCTTAGTCCCTTTATTAATCTGGGGTCACCACAGCAGAATGAACTGCCAACTTATCCAGCATATGTTTTACGCAGCGGATGCCCTTCCAGCTGCAACCCATCTCTGGGAAACATCCATACACACTCATACACACTCATACACTACGGACAATTTAGCTCACCCAATTCACCTATACCACATGTCTTTGGACTTGTGGGGGAAACCGGAGCACCCGGAGGAAACCCACGCAACCACAGGGAGAACATGCAGACTCCACACATTAATGCCAACTGACCCAGCCGAGGCTCGAACCAGCGACCTTCTTGCTGTGAGGCGAACGTGCTACTCACTACGCCACCGTGGCGAGCGAACTGCAAACAATTACATTTATTTAGAAAAGAGACAGTTGAAAGAGTGATAAATAAACAATCATATCAACAAAAAGCAACAATTTGTAAGTGCTAAACCAAGTAAGTTGTGTTACACAGTATGACACAGTATATGGAAATAAATCGAAAAACATATTAGAAAGGAAAATGTGGAGGAAAGGTGCGACTTTCAGAATATCTTGGAAATGGCTAAAGTCTTGCCTGTGGGAGTTCATATAGGGACGTCGTTCTGCCAGCAGGTGAACATCAGTGTAAGTTAAAAGGGATTTTGTGCCTCTTGTGAATGCTCCCAATTTATTGTTTATTGACAAACAGAACATGTCATTCATGGGTTAATCTCGCTAAGGGTATCATCAAAACAATGAATATTTTATGTCTTATAAAAGGCACTTTACTTTAAAACCTAACTATAGTTTACATAGAAGTTGCTTGCAGAAGCGACCTACACTGTGTTCTATTCAGAAGGACTAATCTCTATGCCTAAATCCTAAAAAAGTAAGGGATGAGTCCTTCTGAATGGAATTCAGAAAATTCAAAGTCTCTGTATAAATGATCATGTGGGCCCAACGTGTCCATCAGTTGTACCCTTTGAATTCCTTCATTCTAAAGGGCTCTTCAAGTTTCGAGCCATTCAGTTTAAACGTGAACTTAAAAGGAAAAATATATCCCATTTGGAACACATCACTAGTGAATGGGGTATCAAAGCTTTTCAAAACTTTTCAAAACCACATGCTGGCATCACCCGCTGGTTAAAAAAATGCAGCATGAACTCAAACAAAACATTAAAATCGTCCATCGTTTTCCAGCTCAACCAGAAGCAAGAGTTTTAGGTGTGGCTACAGGCATGTCTGAGAGGGTGTTTAGCTGGTGTGGGATCATTATGGCAGATGCCACACGGGAGAAGAAATTTACGGATCTGCTTACACGCACAGAGAATGTCAGCAAGGTAAAACAAAGTTAAACACTGGCAGGGGTTTTAGAAGAAATGTTTGGATTTCAACCAAGACACAAAACTTGCAGATTTACTTCTCGACAGGTAAACAAAACTGAAGCTTTCGCCACACATTCTAAAATATTGTGAGAATAAATTTCAGAATAAATATATTTCAGAAACAGAAACTAATAATCCACCTTGATGTTAAAGCACAATTAAACATTTTTTCCCCTTTGACTTAGTCCCTGATTTATCAGGTGTTGTCCGCAGAATGAACCACCGCAACATTCGTTCATTCATTTTCTTGTCGGCTTAGTCCCTTTATTAATCTGGGGTCACCACAGCGGAATGAACCGCCAAATTATCCAGCATATGTTTTACGCAGCTGATGCCCTTCCAGCTGCAACCCATCCCTGGGAAACATCCACACACTTTCATTCACACTCATACACTACGGACAATTTTAGCCAACCCAATTCACCTGTAACACATGTCTTTGGACTTGCGGGGGGAAACCAGAGCACCCGGAGGAAACCCACGCAACCACAGGGAGAACATGCAAACTCCACACAGAAATGCCAACTGACCCAGCTGAGGCTCGAACCAGTGACCTTCTTGCTGTGAAGAGGACGTGCTACTCACTACACCACCGTGGCGCCCCACCACAACATTGAAACAAATAATGACAAAATACGTATAAATAACAGTACTATACGACACACACATAAGTTAGAGGCTTATTTCTGTCTTGAACATCTTGAATGAAATATTTACTTCTATTTTCTCTTTCCTTGAAAAGTATGAGACAAGCTCATATTGCGTCTTTGGGGTAAAACAGTGCATTTCTCAGAAGCACTTTGCTCTGGGGGAAGTCTCAGGTCACATGTGGCTGTTGTGTGGTCAAAAGGCTGCAGGAAGCACAATAAACACAACATCCTTGTATTATACTTTATCCTCCTTATCGCTGCACTGAAAATACTCAATAGCTGTGCACTGTAACTTTGACGCAAAACCTGCTTGTTGATCTTGCCATGTGAAGATTTCACGTTTAACAAACACTAATCAGTGCTTAATGAGAGCACATTAAGTTTCATGTGTTTATTGTATGTGATTATTGAGGAGTGTTTCGAGATAAGTTAAAATTGAGAAGATATTTTTAAATCAAGAAGAAAAAAAACAAAAATTCTGGATTTTAATCTGTTCTTTGAAAATATCTCCAGCTCCCTAGGTACTGCAATACAAAAAAACAAGTGAAACCCCTTAACTTTCCATTATATATATATATATATCAGTGTAGGAGTGGGCTGTGTGACTTGGCAAAAATTGTGCCAGCTAATGATGATGTAATTGTCAAATGTAGAAAAGGAAGGTAATTCCCAGTAGCTTAGAATACATTATAAAGCTCACTTTCACATTCTTTCACAGCTAGTATAGTACATCTTGGTCAGACATGACACGCACCATCTTTCTCCTGTTCCTGGTCTTCCTGATCTGCTTGGCTTCTACTGAGGGTAAGTACTTTTTCAAACCTGATTATTTGCATGAGGCTTGTACCTGTACCATCATTATGAGTGCAAAGTTGAGTGCTTATTTACATTTACGAAGATGCTTCATGCCATCTGACCACATACTAGAATGCAAATAGTCTATATTTAATGATGAATCTAATATTTTGATTAGATTGGATTAGATTTAGAAGTACATTTAGAATTTTGAAAGGCATTTTTTGCAGTTGTTAATTGTTATAAATTAATTCCTCATAAGCCTGTTTAATGCGTAATTAATTAATAGCTTTATTTTTTGAAGATTTTGGCATATTTGAGCAGACAAAAATTTACTATCATGCACAGTATCCAAAACAATGTACATTAGCAATTTGTGGGGACAAAATCCAAGATGTGTAATATCCAATTCTATTAATTAGCCAACTAATGTATTAGATGAGTTTATGGAAACACTATTAACATTTTTAAAAGTAGAATTAAAGTTGCTTGTATACGAGAGATATGTATAATAATACCTATATGTAATAAAGCCACATGTATAATAATACCTAAAACGTTTAATCTTTTGTCTACATATTATTGCATTCATGAGGAAAACCTATAAATCATACTAATTTATGTATAATTTTGTAATTTTTTGTGTAATATAACAAAATGCCTTATTTTGGTATTGCAAGTTTTCTGTGAGGGTTGTGTTTAGGTGACAGAATACAGTTTGTACAGTATGAAAACCATAACGTCTGTGGAAAGTCCCAAAAATAAATGGAGACTCTGTGTGTGTGCGTGTGTAAGGGTGTGAGGTGTGTGTAACTTACTTTAAGGGTGGGAGGTGGCTTAATGCTTATGGATGCCCAATGGGTCAGCTGATAAATAAGTTATAATACTTTATTCTAAGGAAAAACTTTGGCAAAGGATAGAACACCTTTTTAATAAATAATTCTACCTGTAGGCCAGCGGATGTTCTCCAGCAAGCGATGCCTGTGCACCAGAACATATGACTATCTGCGGCCTGGAAATATCAAGGATTGGAAAGTACACAACCCAAGTGCACTTTGTGACGTTACTGAGATTGTGTAATGCATTTTTTTTTTTACCCAGAATAGTTTTATGATGTTTACAGATATTTTGATGAGCGTGCTCTAATTGCTGTATATTTTGCCCACAGTGTGGTTTTGAAGAAACCTCAAGTATCTGTCTGCGCGAACCCTGAATCAAAATTAGGACGACGACTAAAAAAAACAATAAGGATTTCACATCTGGGCAGCTGAGCACCAAGTCCAAACCAAATCATTCCTGCAGACAATTATGATAGAGTTGTGCATGAGTATCTGAGTTAAAATGAAAAAGCAGAGACATTTATTTTTAAATAAAACATGTTAATGTTGGGATAAAAATGTCATACACTTTCGTTTACCTTTACTTATTTTTATTAAAACACCAACCTAAAGCTTCTCAAATTGTTGTAATTAAATGAAGAATTGTTGAAAAAGGAGAGACTTGAAAGGAAGGAATCAAACTGTTAGATTATTCTGTAGTTTCACTTAAGTTCGGTTTGAATGATGTCATTATTCCTGTTGTGTAATTCGCCCTGTTACTATTGTTCATTGCTATACGTTTCCAAGTTTGCAGGACAGTGTTTTTCTCACAACATATAAACATTCAGAAGAAGCATACTGATGAGTCTAAATTCCTTGCCGTTTTCATTTTTATTAATGTTCTTTTTCATGTTAGTTTGTTGAATTTTATAACATATGATTTTATTTTTAAAAAATGGGTTTTAGGCATTCAGTGGGGAAACCCACTAAACTTTTTTTCAGTGAATCTGGTCCAGCTGTTACTGTATAATTGTCTTGCTTTGTTTTTTCAATATAGATTGTAAAAAAAAAAGTGTTAAAATGTTGTACGTTGGGCCTAGTGTCATATTTAAACATATATGACTTTTTGTTTGGTTTTATTTATATACTGACAAATTTTATATTAGAGTTTAACATTTTGATCTAAAGCAGTCTGAATCAAACTGAATAAACAATAAACATGAAATTCAAAAATGTCTGGTGTAGTTTGTCCTTAAATGTGTTCAATAAAACTTGTAAAATCTGAAGGACACCTTCAACACTGTTATTCAAAAAGTCGCATCATCAAACATAAACCTACTTTTTTGCTTGATAATGAATTAGAAATGCTGTGTTTTCCTGTAAATAGTGCCCAACCTACTGTAACACAATTACTTTTCGTTTTGGTTTTGTTTTACATGAAAAACAATCCAGCTTATCTTGTTGGATTATGCCCCCTACTGGACATAGCTGATGAATAAAAGCCATGCGTTACAGTAACTGCAGTTTGTTCTGTAGACAATCGAAAAAAAAGTTCTTAAGGGAGTTCATATTGATTTTAAAATGGATTTAAAAATATTAAAAACTTATTCATTCTAACCGAAATTAAAATAGTCAAAATAAGAAGATTTTCTCCAGAAGAAGAAAAAATATGATTGGAAATACTGTGAAATAAACCTTGTTCTGTTAAACATCATTTAGAAAATATTTGAAAAAGAAATTCATACATCTATGCCAATCACATGACAGCAACTTAATGCATTTAGTCATGTAGACATGGCCAAGACGATCTGCTGCAGCTCAAACCGAGCATCAGAATGGGCAAGAAAGGCGATTTAAGTGACTTTAAACGTGACATGGTTGTTGGTGCCAAACGGTCCGATTATTTCAAAAACTGCTGATCTACTGGGATTTTCACGCACAACAATCTTTAGGGTTTACAGAGAATGGTCCAAAAAGGAAAAAATCCAGTGGGTGGCAGTTCTGTGGGCGCAAATGTCTTGTTGATGTGAGAGGAGAATGGTCAGACTGGTTTGAGCTCATAGAAAGGCAACAGTAACTCCAATAACCACTCGTTACAACCGAGGTGTACAGAAGAGCATCTCTGAATGCACACCGCGTCAAAAATTGAGGTGGATGGGCTACAACAGCAGAAGACCACATTAAGTGTCACTCCTTTCAGCTAAGAACAGAAAACTGAGGCTACAATTCAAACAGGCTCACCAAAATTGGACAATAGAAGATGTGTCTCCGATGAGTGTCGATTTCTGCTGTGACATTCGCATTAGGGTTAGAATTTCGCGTCAACAACAGCATGGATCCATCCTGCCTTGTCAACGGTTCAGGCTTGTGGTGGTGGTGTAATGGTGTGGTTGATATTTTCTTGGCACACTTTGGGCCCATTAGTACAAACTGAGGATCATGTCAACGCCACAGCGTACCTGAGCATTGCTTCTGACCATGTCTATCCCTTTATGACCACACTGTACCCATCTTCTGTTGGCTACTTCCAACAGGATAACGCACCATGTCATAAAGTGCGAATCATCTATTTTCTATTATCAATCTATTTTCTTGAACATGACAATGAGCTCACTGTACTCAAGTAGCCTCCACAGTTACCAGATCTCAATCCAATAGAGCACCTTTGGGATGTGGTGGAACAGGATATTCGCATCGTGGATGTGCAGCTGACAAATCTGTATGGTTTGCCTAAGTGGCTTTTATATATATATATGATATTCAATGGTATTTAAAGAGTCTTGTCATCTTTTCAGTCCTAAGAATGAATAACTAGAACACTTTGCATATGTTTTACCGCCATATTAGAACAGGAGATGGCAGTGATAGATAGCTAAACAACATCCAATTTTTTGAGCGTAATGTTTTAGATTTGTGTGTAGATTTACGTTTATATTTTCTTTCTGTAAGTTTTAAATAATCTGATTCCATAATAATGTTATGCAATGCTTTATTTTTATATTTAGAAACTGTATGTTTACATTTGCATAAGCAGGAGTGAAAAACCTTGTTGTTCACTTTCAGTAGGTGCTATTGATACATTAATAATTAAGAATCAATAATTATTTTTACTACAGTTTGCATGTTTCAAAAACATAGTGGGCAGCAGATAAAAGAGAAAAATAAATAACATTCAGATTTCTACTTTGTTGTTGTGATTAAGAGTAAAGGTTCAGGGTAAATTAACATGATTTTATATTAGTAATGTTTAATATTGGATGTATATGTGTAGATATTAGTAATGTTAATGTTGCAATATAGATCATGTGAAAACATGTTAATGATATGCAACACTATTTCAATATTAAAGGGATAGTTTAATCAATTAAAAATCTGACATCAGTTACTCACCATTGACTTGTTCCAAACCAGTTTGAGGATTTTGTTTATTCCGTTGAACACAAATGAAGATATTTTGAAAAATGTTGTAAACCTGTTACCAGTGTGTCACAGCCATTTTGTTAGGCACTTTATATTCCGTTTTGGTTAACATCTTTAGTCCCCATAATTCTTTGTGGCTGTGCAATTAATATATTGCATTCAGGTGTTCTTGTGTTCTTGTATAAGCCGTTTATGTTTGAGTTTTCATTGCATCTAGATTTTGTATTGTGAGTACTGTCCATAGCAGTGGTGTAGTCGGGGCTATACGCACGTATACTCAGTATGCCTACTTTTTTCCACAAGTTTGGGTACTACGACTTCTGAGGATCAGTAATTGTGTATACCCTCGGTATACTCACTTGTTTTGCTGATTCGACTTCCCTAATTTATGTGTATTCGTGTCCCCTTTAACTGTATGCCAATTTTTTTTTTTAACTGGCATCTTAATTTGTTGCAGTTGGTGCAATTTTGTTTAAATTGCACCATTCCCGCCCCCTTTCAGCAGTTTATCGAAGTCAACTGAGTTATTTCTCACTGAAACATTCAGGAACAATTATAAAGCAGCATGGGCGCCACTTTAGCCCCTTTAAAATTTGGGTTGGGTGGGTAATAGTACACCACCTTTTTTTTTTATTGAGGACTACACCACTGGTCCATAGTATATGTTTATCCTACTAAGGAATTGTTACAGGTTTTCAACTTTCATCAAAATAATTTCATTAAAATCTATTTCATCAATAAAAAATCATTGCTGACTTGCTTTTGGCTGGCTTGTCCCAAAAGATAATAAGATGATGTACAAGCAGCATCATTGTTGAAAATAAAATTTCTTGCCTTTTATTTACAATTGAACAAAGTGGAATTTCCAAAATGATTCAAACCCTTCTCAATAATTAATAGAAAAGCCTTTTTTGGCTATTGCACTAATCAAATGCTTTCTATGGCTATAATAGCTTTTTGCGTGTCTCCAGTAAAAAAAATGTTGCCCATTCTTCTTTAGTGATGACCTCCAACTCATTCAGGTTGGAGGGTCTCCTTGCCATTACCCTCATCCTTAGATCCCTCCTCAGATTCTTAATTGAATTTAAGTCAGGACTGTGGCTGGGCCACTGCAGAACTTTAATGCTTTTGTCTGCTAAATATTTCTTCACCACTTTTGCTGTGTTTTTGGGCCATTGTCATGCTTAAATGTCAAATGGTGCCCAAGGCCAAGTTTCTTTGCAGACTGCCTGATGATGTTGCTCTTTTTTGATGGTGCCATTTACTGTGATCAGGGTACCTGGACCACAGGCTGAAAAACACCCCAAAACATTAGGTTGCCACCACATTTGACAGTGGGGATTGTGTTCTTAGGGTTGAAGGCTTCTCCTTCTTTACATCAAATGAAGGCTACATCATTGTGGCCAAATAATTACATTTTGTTTCATCTATATAATTACTATATAGACTACTGTATATAACAAAAAACAAAAAAACAAAAAACAAAACAAAACAGAAGTCTTCTTTGTCCAGAGAAGCATTTGAAAAGTAGTCTCCTTCTTGGTCTGCATCCATGAGACCCAGTGGTGTGCAGTGTCCGTTGGACCATCTGCCTTGAGATATTGCCATCAGCAGAGCCCAATTACATCAGGATGGCCTTGGCGGTCATCCTTGGATTTTTTTAACCTCTCACTATCCTTCTGGCCAGCACAGGTGTCAATTTCAGCTTCTGACCACGTCCTCTGAGTTTTTTTTTTTTTTACAATGTGGAACGTCTTGTATTTTTAAATAATACTTTGCACTGTAGCCACTGGAGCTTCAAATAATTTAGAAATGGCCTTATAGCCCTTTCCTGACTTGTGAGCAACTACAATATGCAGCTACAGGTCCTCAAAGAGCTCCTTTGTCTTAGCCATGACTGTCCATAAACCTTTCTGGTCAAAGGTAAATAAAAGCTGCAAAATTTGTACATTGTCTTTTTATCTTTAAGGAAAAGCCTCTGTCATTTCCATTAAAAAATAAAATAAAAAAACTTGCTGGTTGAATAAATGTACTTAATGAAAGTATGAATAATTTTGAGCTTAACTGAAATCTAAACATGACTGATTGTGTAATAGCAGAGATAAAATAGAGAAATAGAGATAAACTCTAAAAAATTAAAATCGGTCAATGATTTTGCACAGACATGCATGAAAGCCATCAATGTCTTGGCTATTTCATATTGATATGCTCAAGTTCTTTAATCCTAAATATTTTCTTTACTGTCCCAGTCTGCATGTAGGTGCTTTTATATTGATTGCTAATCCACGAGAGATGAGGATTATTAGGTTAAACATTCAGGATACAACTTCATATAAGGTTATATTTCACTTTTTAAATGGACAGTGACAAACAGAAATAGCATGTAGAAAGCATTCTTGCATGATTATGTCATGTTCTTTTTGGGGAATGCATGTGGAGTTGCAGTAAATGTTCACAAACTGAGAACTGTAGAGAACACTCTTAAAAACCCATTTTTGACATTTTGGCTGTGTGAGATTTGCTGGTTTTGTTGTTTCTGGAGTATCAGAAAAGCATGCAAGAGTTCCACCAAGAAAGTTCTCCAGCCTCTCTCCCTGCACTCTTGCACCAGTTCCTGGTACTGAGCATGCTTCCTCTCATTGGCTTCTTCAATACGCTCTTCCCAAGGCACTGTAAGTTCCAGAATGATTAGCTGTTTTGAAGGTTCTGAGATAGCTATCATATCTGGGTGGAGACTTGTTGTTGCAATGTGATGAGGGAACCTCAGCTGTTTTCCCAGGTTGACCTGCAGCTGCCAGTCCGAGGTTTTGTGAAGGAGGCCTGTTGATATTTGTGGGACGGCCCCGGGTTTTTCTCCAGCTTTAATGAAGTGGACTGCCTTCTTTGGAGCATGTTGATACTTGCTGGTGCTGATGGCTGAGGCTAAGCTCTCAGTAATTGCCTTAAGCACCTGGTCATGGTGCCAACGATAGCGACCATCAGCCAGAGCCTTCACACTAAAAAATCCGGGGTTATTTTTTCTACCCAAATGTTGAGTCTTGGGTAGTTTTTGGGTTGTGCTATGTAACCCAAACTTGGGTTATTTTCTGGGTAATAATTCCTAAAACTTGAGTCAATGCAACCCTAGCATCACACAGGCAAATCAATCCAGCTCCTTGGGTCAAATCGACTCCCAGCAGGGGCTGACTGCGATGCCACATACATTTATTATTATTTTTATTATTATTATTATAAATGTTTACGGGCAACCCATAAATATGAAACGAATTGTTTCGAATGCAGTTCATAATTTGCATATAGTTTTTCATGATCTCTGAGGTAAAGTGTTTTTACAAAGTGTAATGTGCTGAACAAATGTCATAGAACAAAAAATGAATGAAGCTAACACAATATTCACCTGTTTGTTGTTTTAATGTGGTCAATGATTTTAAAAGAAAGATAAAAATTACATTTGAAAATATAACCTATTAATTAAGTCAAACTAACCTGTTATTTAAGTAAAAATAACCAATTATTGGGTAGAAAAAACAACCCATTTTTGGGGTTAAAAATAATAACCAAATTACTTGGGTTAATTTAACCCCTGATGTGTTCTGTCCTATATTTACCCAGCAATAGGGTTAAAAACAACCCGATTTGGGCAGTTTTTAACACTGTGTTTTTTAGAGTGTTGGGGCAGCTGCTGAGGAGGTGTTCTAAAGAGCCTCTTCCAGAGCAAAGAAGGCAGGAAGGTGTCTCACTCTTCCCCCAGACATGGAGGTTTGATGGGCTTGGTAGGACATTGTAGACCGCTTGTACCAGGACTCTGTACCAAATCTGCCTGCAGGATGTTTGCCCAGGTGATCCTGCACTGCAGTGTATTCTCCCACCTAGTACATGCTCCTTGCTGCCAGTCCTACCACCCTGCTCACTCTCTCTTCCTCCACACCTGCTCGAACCTCTTCCTGGAGTAGATGTTGTCTTTCCTTGCCGTTGACCTTGCAAACTAAGGTCTTTTGAAAATAGCCCAATCCCACTCTGCCTGTCGCCACAGTGCCCACCAGAGCCTTTTGTCTCAGGCGTGACTCTGCTACCTCCACTATTTTCCCAGCATTCCATTTCCAGCCTGTTCTCACCTCAATGCAGGCTGATGACACCTTGCAGTCTCTGGAGTCCCTGTACCGTAGGGCTTCTCTGGTGCTACCCCCATGAATTCCTCTGTGAGGCCACTGAAGGGCTGCTGCAAGATGTTACTTATACCATACAGTGCAGCACTAGTAAGACTGCATAAAAGGCCCAGCCACTTCTGAAGAAAGCCACTGATCTTCCTTTCAAGGGACTCATCTGTTGACATTGGGACTGCATAGATCAGCAGAGGTCACAAGACTCAGGCAATACATAAACACAAACCCCAGGAAACTCTCAAGATAAAACATAATGTATACAAAATACAAATTTAGTATAGGACCGTGTTACATTTCAGTCTAGTTCAATAAATTTTGTTGGACGTAATGTTCCACAGTGTTAGTTCCTAAGCAGGCACTGAAAAAGAAGTTAAATGATGAGTCTTACATGTGACTGGAAAGACAAAAGCAGTACAACAGTTGTGATGCACTTTATTTGGGTTGAAGAAAATGTCATTATGATGTCATTATACAGTATGACATCACAGACTGGAGTGTGAAAATAGAATAATTATTTTAAGAAACAAGAACAACAAAAAATCTTTATTAGGGTTCCTGATGAGTAATTTGTGAAGTGAGTCATAATAGTACACAGTAGAAATGAGCGGAGCCTTGTGTGGTCTGAATCCACTGAACGCGCCCCCGCGAGGCCTTAAAGCCTGAAGCATCTATTCGTGATCGGAAAGTGGAACAAAAACCTCAGTATATATGTAGATGTTTTCAGGCCTATACATCCCACGTAAATAGTCTGTTATTGACCTTATTAAACCACTCTGATGGTGCTGCGGACACTGTGTTTAAAGTTTGGATCCAGCAACTGAATGTCAGAAAACCCCACTGGTTATAATCAATAACTCCAGTTGATTTAATTTTCCATCCACCCCCCATATTTTAATAAAGAGATATAGTTAAAGATTGTTAATGTTTTAAAACAGTGGTGCTTCAACTCTTTTAAAGTACATAAAATATATTTTAAAGGTTTATTTTTAAGTGTCCTGAGGTCCCATTGATTTAAATGCAAGTATTTAACCAAGAAAAGGATCCTTGTTCAGCTACAGTTAAAAGGTTAATAGGTTTTTGCTTAATATGACAAAAACAACTGATGAGGAACAGAAACGTGAAGACGGAGCAGACATCAAATATTTATGTTAAGAATACTCAGAATTTGAGAAGAAGTAATCGGAATAAGTTAAATAAGTTAACACCTAAAAAAAAATAAAATACATTTTGCATTTCTACTAGGATGTTGGTTGTATATGTTTTATTTTTTTTTTAAATGTGAATGGCACATTAAAACATCTTAAAATCGTTACCTTAGAATTATTAGGTTCTATCTGCCATTTTTGTTAAAATTGAGTTGACATATTCTTATTAAATGACAACTTATTTACATTATGGGAAGTTGTTTACATTTTAAGACTTTTTATTTAAAAAAACAAAAAAACAAACATATGTTACACACTGTTTGCTATGGAATGCAAAGATCTTTGAAGCCAAATATCTCAAAATCATTCAGAACGCAGATAAAACCTTATAATTCCAAGTTGAAAAATGTGTTTAATTAATTTGTATGCTTACAAACTATACACAACTAGTTTTGGCATGTTCGACTATTTTTTTCCTCAAATATAAGTTGTATGTACAACAAGAAACATATCCTTAGTTGCCACATCATTTTCCCGTCATTTTATTGATAAACTATATTCTTCCATAAATTTTGGTCTTACAAAAATATGTGTTAGTATGGGGGCATCATGATGGGGCAGTGGGTAGCATTATCGCCTCACAGCAAGAAGGTCACTGGTTCGAGCCCCGGCTGGGTCAGTTGGCATTTCTGTGTGGAGTTTGCATGTTCCCCCCATGTTTGTGTGGGTTTCCTCCGTGTGCTCCGGGTTTCCCCCACCGTCCTAAGACATGCGCTATAAGTGAATTGAATAAGCTAAATTGGTCATAGTGTGTGAATGTAAGAGTGTGTTTCCCAGTGTTGGGTTGCGGCTGAAAGGGTATCTGCTGGATAAGTCGGCAGTTCATTCCGCTGTGGCAACCCCTGATTAATAAAGGGACAAAGCCAAAAAGAAAATGAATGAATGTATTAGTTGACATTAAGTGTGTATTAAGTACATGAAGAAATATATGGCTTTTTCAGCTGCAAAACAGAAAAGCTTGAGGGTTTTTTTGTCTTCCTGGGATCTACATTCTGAAATATACATGTGAAAATGTTTCTTTTTCTGGGTCACGAATGCAAAACACGTAGGCAAAAAGGTTACTTTAAAGGTCACGTGTGAACTCAAAAACTTATACTTGATTTACAAATCACCAGACAAAAAGTGTATTTTTCATTTATGTCTTTATTTATTTAAAAGTGCAATCCTAACTTATCCTAAGAAAAGAAAAGAAAAGAAAAGAAAGAAAAGAAAAGAAAAGAAAAGAAAAGAAAAAAGAAAAGAAAAGAAAAGAAAAGAAAAGAAAAGAAAAGAACAGAAAAGCTATGTTGTAAAGCTTTTTTCCTTTGGAAACTGCTCCAATTTTTTGCAGAATATCCAGGTCGTTTCCATTCATTCTTTTCCATGTATTCTGAGGTGTTTTTGTTGTTATTTATGGTAATTTGCTGATGTAGGCTGGCAGAGATAATAGGATGCTCTTGATTTACGGTAAGCCAGCGCTTGCTTATAGAGTTGTCTGAAAATAGACAAAATCTTCAGCTCGACAAAGGCAGCATTTTCTGTTCCCTTATTTTGCAATTTCTGTCTGTCCAACAAAGCACTCGTGTTTACCATCAAACTATTTTAGCAAACAAGTTTTCGGCAAAATTTTCACCCAGTGCTTATTCATTTAGCATACTAAAACCCCCGTCTTTAACAAAACTGGAACTCAATTTTAACACATAAGTCTTTTTTTTTATCTTCAAGAAGGCCTAATTGAATATACAGTGTAGAGATTACTGGTTTGTCTCAAATGTTGTTCTGGTACTGATCTATGTGCTGTCTTTTAGATCAAGAAATTTAGATTGTACATACTTAAACTGTGTTACATTTGACGCATTACGTTAAGAATCAGCCTCAAACCAAAGTTTTGTTATGTCTTTATCAAATGTCAGATGACGTTAAATTCGTATAGAGCATATCTGGAGGAGCAGAAGCAGGACCACAAAATAGGTTAGTCAAACCACTGTGATGATGAGGAAACACAACCTTTCTCTGCCTTTCTCAAGGACCAAAACCCATAACTGAAAGTTACATTTAAAATCCTTTCAAGAGAAAGAAAACCAGTGCAAAGTGAAAGTTCTTGTTTACAGATAAATTCTAAGACTGCTTTATCAGGATAGGGAACTTTTTCACACTGAGGAAGGAAATAAAAACCTTTGTGGTCGGACAACCATTTTATTATGCGTATTGAAGAATATATTGGTACTATTTATTTCAATTTTATTTTCTGATGTTTTGTTTTGATCTAGTATCTAACCAGTGAGATAGATGTGAGAGGATAGAGGAAAATAAAACAAGCATCATTCTAATCACACTTCCAACTTATTGATTATTATTTCTTAACGAATATAACGTAAACGTGCAGGTAAAAAAAATATTGAATTTCCCTTACCATGTGTTATACTTATCAATTAGTGAAGCCCATTACAATATAAAATAATAAAATGAAAGTTAAAATAAGATTAATATAAATTTCCATTGTCGTGTGTTATTACTTTTTGGAAAACCCATTAAAATATAACGTAAAAATTTTAATACAAATAAATAAATAAAATAGGAAACTTCGGTTGCTATGTATGAGTTATAATATAATAATAATATCATTATAATATACAATTGTAATAAAATGCAAGTAAAAACCCACTAAAATAAATTTCTTACCATGCTTTATCACTAATTTGTTAATAAAATCTATTATAATTTAACACTAAATAATATAAAAATCACAACGTTCCCTTTAACATGTGCAATTATGACTTTAGTATGCATTATGACTTTAGTAAGCATTAGTTTATAAGCTATGAGTTATTAATAAATGAGATTCTAAAATTAATGTCTATAAAGCATAAGATAACTTGGAATGAGGTGTTTTAAATATATAAACTTGTTATTACTATTATTATTTTAAATTTATATCTGATTAAGATTTCATTGTGATTTTCCTTAATCTCCGGAAACAGTTTAGTACGGTAAACTCTGGGTACACTTTTTTCTTTTTTTTTTGCATGATATCTACATCCCTTAAACCTATCCCATACATAAACTTATTAAATACTTTAAAACAATAAATATTTACTGAAATTGAATATGTGTTTAGTTTACCATACTAAAACGTTAACTCTTCTTTTACACTAGGCTAAAACTAACTCTAGAGTATTAATAGAGGGTTAATAAGTATAAGTTAGAGTAATAAATTGATAATTACTTGCAAAGATTCATATCATTAGCCTATAAGAGACCATCTAGTATTAATTGCCAGTGTTAGTATATATGAACCAATATTACTCCAATGGCTATAGATGACATGTAGTTGCAAAGTCACTAATAGTCAACAATGTTAAAACTGGCCAATGAAGATTAAACGGAACTACACATTTTTTTTAATGATAATCTTTCCATCCTCACTTAGAGTAAATCTATTTCTTTCCTCTTGCATGAAAATTCCAGCTCATATGCATAGATGTTTTTTTTTTCATCACCCACTTATCACTTCCTCTTTTGAGCATCGATATAAACTAGGCAGAAAATGCCTCTCCAGCCAGGCCTGCTTCACTGATCATCTCAACCTCAACATGGCAGTGCGACCTTCTTTACTGCTGGCAGTCACTGCAGTCTGCTGCTTCACAACCCTAATTGGTAAGGATTAAAAAATTTGATTTAAATATTTAATTATTTTATATATTATAAATACATATTTGTAGTAACAAATATTTATTTACAATTTATATATACATTATTTTATATTTATTAACTAATTATATTTATTTATTATATTTAAATTGTTTTATAATTTTATATGTATTATATATACAATGCATATCATATATATATATATATATATATATATATATATATATATATATATATATATATAAATAAATAAATATGAATATATGATATACATTGTATATATAATACATATATATTTATGATATATACATTATAAAATAATTAATATAAACAAATAGTAATATAAACACATATATAAACAAAAAGGGACTAAGCCGAAAAGAAAATGACTGAATGAATGAATATATAAACAAATATATATATATATATATATATATATATATATATATATA
>CAIGQQ010033541.1:12739528-12767151 GCA_903798035.1 Danio albolineatus
ATATATATATATATATATATATATATATATATATTTATACACTAATAATTTCTACTGAATAAACCAAATAATTTCAGATTTTAAAATATGCTATATAATATGCTTAGCTTCATTACAAACTCCGTTGTTATACCTCTTAAAGGGATAGTAAACCTCTTTTTATTCAATTTGATCAGATTTGCCATTTTTAATGCCTTTATATAAATATTTAGTGAAATACAATTCTAACAGAATGCCTGCATGACTTTTTTTTTCTTTTAGCATTCCCAATGGATGGCTTTGCTACCGAAAATAAGTGCCAGTGTCAGATCACCACTTCATCCAAAATCCCACCTCGGCTCTTCCAGAAGATTGAGATCCTGCCTGCTGGCGCACACTGTCGCAGGGCCGAGATCTTGTGAGTCACAATGTTTCGGTGACACTCGCACTTCAATCACAGACATGGGGAAATGTGCAAAGGAGGGAGAGCACGTTTCCTCTGTTCTGACAAACCTCAGATCTCTCCAAAATACGCTTTATTTGCACAGTATATCCTACGCAGCACTCCCACAAATGTCACTTAGCCCATAATAATTAGTCATATTTGTGTAACAGAGAGAGAAATTTCATGTGCTCATCAATTCTCTTTATTATTTAGGATTACTAAAAAGGACAACAAAACTGTTTGCGTAGATCCTGCAGCACACTGGGTCAAAGACATGATCTCAAAACTTATGAGGTAGGATACTTTCAAAAATAAAACCACTGCAGATTTGACCTTTCTCTCTTTTTTGGTTTCCTTTAGGTCGTCTAACTGTCTCCTTTTGTTTCCTTTAGCAAAAAAGCTGCAAGGGAAGCTGCCGTGCCAACTGCGGCATAAATCAACACGCACAAGATCAACCACAAGAATGATATTTTCCATTTTCTTATCTGTTCCTTTTGTTTGCTAAGCCAAATCGAATGTACTGAACGTTACCTGTATTTACTGTATGAATCACTAACTTGAAATGTTGCTATGATAATAGAATGTATTCAAAATCTGTCTATTGTTTTGAAATAAAAATCGCACAACCTTCTTTAAAATAACATCTTTATTGCCTTTGAGTTTTTCTCTTGAGTATTTATTACAAATGGGCTGCATGAAGGAGCATGTTGGGTTGCAAAACGCACACAACAACAAATTCTGTTCTCATATCATCACCATTTATGTGTTCAAAGACTAAACAAGGATTACAAAACATGTATTCCAGAAGAAACTGCATGAAAAAAGTCTCAAGTCAATGAGAAAAGCCATCTTCATGTTGTGGAACATCTTTAGAGGGGTTTTCTATTCATTGTACTGTATATCGGGTCTCTTAGCAAAATATTACATGTCATTGTCTGTCATTAATTAGAATATCTCAACAAGACCGAACTCAACCCCTGATGCATGCTTTTATTATATATTAAACTATATATAAATTTTTAGTTACAAACTGCATGTTCAGCAATCTGGATTTCAATCTGAGCACTTGAAATACATTTGTAGGAAAAATGTTGAGCTGCTTTGATGTGAATTTTTGTTAGGATTGCATAAACGGTTTCAAAAATGTATTTGGAGTATAACCCTTAGAAATTAAAACTGCTGCCACTAAACAAGGGAACTGCCATTCCTCAGATTTTAAAATTTCATTAACAATTCATTTTAACATTGCTGACCGTGACGTATCGTCTTTATAAGAACATTTTAACTGAATCATGGCCACTTAGTAGTCATCATGTCTCTCTGGTGAAGAAATGGATGGATGGATGGAAGGATGAGTGGATGGATGAATGCTGGTGCTGGTTCACTCTGTAAGCATCTTGCTTTCGCAGGCAGTGCTGTTGTAGAAAAGATGGTTCAGACAGGCACAGTTTGATCAAAGAGGAATGATTCATCACACTCATTGTTTTGTTCTTGCTGAGTTGGCTCATCATACATATATTGATTTAAAAGCTTTCCCCCAGTTTCACAGACAGACATTTTTAACGTACATTACAGCTCAATAATTTGATTGTGCAGCCACATTTCTACCATTACACAATTGTAAACGCTTGCTTGTTCTTAACCTGTCTAGTTTTGTTCACTCATCTTAAATATAAATAAATAACCAGTTCTTTTTATAAAAACGTCTCTCGTTTGTCGTTGTGTTTGAAGATTTGGGTCATGTGATTCATGTTTTTTGCACTTCCATTAATGGAACATAATGCGCATTGATTCGCCTTGTTATAACTAAGGCCAGCTGAAATCTGCGGACATTTTTTGCTATTTCTGCGGAGTATTTTGTAAAAAATCTGCGTATTTATGCGGAATGATTTTAGGAGTATCATAACTAAAAACTTAATATATGAAATAAAAGTAATACCTTTTTAACTTGTATTTGATGTTTACAATGTGAATCCAATTAGATCCACTTTATTTGGTAAACAAAGCAAGTCTATCATATAAAATCTCTACTAAAAGACAGAAAATATGACTTTACAAACTGTATTGTAAATAAATCATATGAATATTTTCATATTAGTCAATATTATTACTGAAATTAATTTAAAAACTGAATAAATATAAATTTACACACATTTACACCAGTGAACAACAGAATCAATGATGGGCTAAAAATCTGCAGAATTCTGCATGCGCAGATTCCGTGTGGCCCTAGTTATAACCTGTTTTAACACATTGTAATCTGTATGTATCTGTTTTTATCATGTTTAATTATTTACATTTTTTATTTTCTTATTTCTTTTATTCTTGATTATGTAAAGCACTTTGAATTACCATCGTGTATGAAATGTGCTATATAAATAAACGTGCCTTGCCTAGATTTCCGTGGTGCATTGTGGGCCTTTTTGTGGCGCAAATGTTTCAATGCATTAAAAGAAATTTCGCGATTGAGGCGCCACTTAAAAAGTCTGACTCTCTGATCAGTGGACTGACTACTGAATAGGGAACCGATTGAGATGCACCCTATATTAAACATCAAATAAAATTCAGCATATTTTAAAGCACTTCACAGGACCTTTAAACATCCAAACTTAACTAAGGTCTAGTCCTGGCTTAAGCTATGCTCTGTCTGTGTAACTGGGCCATAAAGTCTAACCATCACTTATAAAACAATGAATGTGTCTCAAATCAAATGTGTCATTAAATGTTAGTGGGATGAGGGTTCATTAGTGTGGTTATTATTATTATAACTATTATTTACCAATGGCAATTTATAAGTAAAGCATGCTGTGGACAAAGACCCTCTACCCCTCCTACTTCAGCACCCTGAACTGGTTCCTTTTGAAACACCACCAGCTAAACACAGAACAAAGAGGTACAGGTACAGGTACAAAGGGTGTTAGGAAAGTTGTAGCTTTGCTCAAAATGTCGTTGTGTTTGCCTGCATGTGTTAGTTAGACGAGTACTACCAACAACTTACATGCTCAACATTACAAAATGCTCAAGGAATTTAACTCAAGATCTTTGTTTTGTTCTCATTTTCATAATTGCTTGGCTGGACAATTGATGTTTTAAGTTTATTAAAGAATGAATCCACAAGCAATCATGACGGCAAATAATACCACAGTAATCATGTGACAAACAACAACAACAATGCCACTGCTATTTTTAATTGTATTTGGCAAAAATACCAGGTTCAGGCAACACAATATCTCAATTTTGGCACAATTCCTTTGGTGTAGGGCGACATATTAATATATACTGTAAATGACACCACTTGTTTTTTACATCCCATCAAAAAGCCAAACATTTTACTTTTTTTTTTTTGAGGGGTTTCATGTGATGTTAATGTTCATGTTAAGTCATGTGTTCATGTCAATGAGGGGTTTCTTGACCTCTGTGATGAGATGACCACCAGTACAAGCACTGAAGATGTTCAGTACACATTGTTTTTATTGAGGTAAACAATTAATCTGTGCAAGTTAATCCTCAGAAAGATGTTTTTTGCATTGGTAATCCTTTATCTCGAAAAACTGTTTCTGCATTGGAATGACGTCAGTTCAGTGGCTTGGTTTTGAACCATTTCTCTCCAACCAAGAGTTCAGTGTGAGTAAGAGATGGAGTAGAGGAGCACTACCGTCTATTCAATATTACTTTTCTGCTAGAAACACATCCATAATACTCAAGTTGGCAGGAACTTCCAGCTCACGTGGACTTGTGGGCTGTGTCTAAAACTGCCTCATACCAAGGGCCAGACAGAATCTGTGGACATTTTTTGCGGTTTCTGCAGAGAGTTTTGTAAAAAAAAAAAAAAAGTTATGCGGAATGATTTTGGGAGTATCGTAACTTAAACCTTAATATGTGAAATAAAAAAATAACAATAGCTTTTTAACTTTTATTTAATGTTTACAATGCAAATAAAACTGAATAAATGTAAATTTACACACGTTTACACAATTAAATACATAGACTCAATGATGGGCTAAAAATATGCGTAAATCTGCGGATTTCTGTGCACGCAGTTTCTGTGTGGCCCTACTCATACCCTTAGTTTTGCACTATTTAAGGGAGTTGCGTTGTAGCGGTGTCCAAAACCATTGTGGACGCTTTGAAGTGCACCCAATCAATCCTAAATTTTATCGCAAAAAATTGTGTGAGATAGAGAATACCCATAATGCACTGTGAGAGATCTCATGCCAAATTAATTGATTTAAAAAATAGACTCATTTTACAACTCCCCTGGAGTTAAACAGTTAAGTTTTACCCTTTTTGAATCTATTCAGCCAATCGCTGGGTCTGGTGGGAGAACTTTTACCTTATCTTAGCATAAATAATTAAATTGGATTAGACAATTAGCATCTCGCTCAAAACTGACCAAAGAGTGTCGATAAAGCTTGACTCTTCTGTAGTTACATCATGTATTTAGACAGACAAAAAATAAAAAGTTGCTATTTTTTAGGCCAATATGGCTAGAAACTTTACTCTCATTCTGGTGTAATGATCAAGGAACTTTGCTGCTTCCATGGCTACAGCAAGTGCAATGATATTATGCAATGCCTGAAAATCAGCTAATTTCCAACAATATTAGTTATATTATTGGTTATAATAATAACCATATAATAACTGCAAGCTGGAATTATGCAACTGGGGAACGGTTCAGTTTCTTTCTGATGGCATAATGATCAATACAAAACACCCTTTGGTAGCCATTTTTTGTTTATCTTTGCTTCCATGAATCAGCCGCTAATTGTGTCTTCTTTATGGTGTCGTGTTGTTAAAGACAGCAAGCAACAATGACTGCTCAGGTTGGATTTAGTAGTATGATGCATGTCTCTTGACTATCAAAACAGACAAAAAATAGAGTGTAGCTTGGACCTGGCATTTGTTTGACCAAATGTATTTTTAGACCAGAATGTACTGAATAACTTTTGTCAGATTGTTGTCCCAATGTCAATGCTAGATGCCTAAAGAGAAGCTCTGAGCAGATATATGTCAAATAAAATCAAATAGTGCATGACGGACACAAAACTTACAGTGTTTATTGCTTCAGGCTATGATTCCTTCCAGTCTGATTAAATCAAATGTGATATTTTTAGTCGATTTCTTTAAGAGCAAATCGGTTTTATTTGTAATTCACTGTGAGTTTGTTGTGTTGAAAGTCACACTTAAAAGTCTGGTAGTGTGTGAATCTCGGTAGTATATAATGCTCTTGCTTTCCTGTAACTATTTACAAAACTGGCAAGTGTATAAAGCCTGGTGTTTTAAATCTTGTTCAGATTAAAGTAAGTTGTATAGTGTATTGCAGCATTTAGAGATTTGCTGATATCATAGCTTGTGACCACGAGGACCATAAAATAGTAGATAAAACAGTGATGTAAAAAGGCCTCTAACTATTAAGATGCTCATGATTCATACACAAAAAAGGTACAAAACAACAAATGCCATTCATAAGCAGACCTTAACATTCAACCTCTACAAGCCATTAGCCTTAAAACGCAAGACAGCACAACAAAGCTAAATAAATGTTGAAGATTTCTGTTCATTTACTCAGCAAAGGCATTCACTTCTTTTTCCATGTTTTATTTTTTACTCTTAAGGTGCTGGTTACCATTTTGGCATTTTATGAATCCCCAGTGACCACGGTTTCACATAAAAAACAACTGTAAAGTTACCTAAATCTAGCATAGCCTAAAGTGGTATAAATGAACAGTGTTTTCATTCTATCCCTTGAAACTCCTCGCTAGTCTCCTGTAGCAATTGTACCAATAAAACCAACCCTAAAAACAATTTTGAGCAGGAAGTTAACTTCAGCGAGGAGTTTGTACTGTGTAAATATCCACCTTATTTTGCAATGCCATGTTCTCTGAACAAGAGAAATAACGAACAAGAAAAATAACATAAACACCTAAACTAATTGTGCAACAGGCTAGTGTGTTTAAATTTGACAAAAAAATTACATACATTCATTCATTCATTAATTTTCCTTCGGCTAAGACCCTGATTACCAGGGGCTGCCACAGTGGAATGAACCGACAACTATTCCAGCATATGTTTTACACAGCGAATGCCCTTCCAGCCGCAACCCAGTACTGGGAAATACTTACATGAACATTCATACACTACAACCAATTTAGTTCATCCAATTCACCAATACAGCATGTCTTTACACTGTGGGGGAAACCAGAGCACCCGGGGGAAACCCACACCAACATGGGAAGAACGTGCAAACTCCACACTGAAATGCCACCTGGCCCAGCTGGGACTCAATCCAGCGACTTTCTTGCTGTGAGGTGACAGTGCTAACCACTAAGCCACTGTGCCCACCCCAAAAATAATACAAGTATTAAAATAATCATGATTATTTTGTAGTAAACAGTAGCATGATGGGCTGTTTTAGTGCAGGTGTAAGTGCATAACACTGGAAGCCGTTTGAGCTACTAACTCAATCTGACATTAAAAATAAGGTGGATACATTAGTACGATGATGTAATTTAGATGTCATTGCAAGAAGAAAGTGAAAGCAGCAAACGTACACAGCTGTGTTATATCAGTAGGGCTGGGATCCTCTTTAATAGTGTCAACTATCGACTTAAATACAAGTTTTGCCTAATACGTCACATTGCACTATAGAGAATTTTCAATTCAAAATAGATTGCTGAAAAATCCGGCCTCACCACATGTTTCACTTCATGATCTTAATGCAAATCCATCAATGAATAGGGGAACCTAAATTTGTAATGAACAGGATACAGTAACTGTAATATTTAAAGTTGCATATGGGCTTTTACTGTAATTGCGTTCGTTTGGATTTTTCACATTTTTTTAATTCTTAAATTTCTGATATGTCAAAAGGGAAATTAAAAGAGGATGCTGATCGAAACGTCATAATACTAGTGCTGATATTGTTAGGCTAAATGATCTGTCTTCGCATAAGTTACACATTTCTACCAACAATACACACGGTTTATACAATCTCACGTTCAGATTTAGACAAAAAGATCGATTTCCCTGAAAGCAGCGCTCGTTTGGTACCAAACAGAGAATCCCAACCCTAATTTGGTGTTAAGCTTTTGTTTTCAAACGTAATAATAATAATAATAATAATGATACAATCATGTGCAAAGGCTTAAAAAAGGAAGAAAGTAGGTGAGCACTTCAATCCTTAATGTGTGTGCCTATACTTTTTGGGACTTATGGGTCTGTCCAGGGTGTGGGGTTTTGAGGAAGGAAGGGGTCTGCACTACCTGTGGACAGGCAGATGCAGCCCGTTGAGGGGGGGTAAAGGCGGATGGTACTCCAGCTGAGCCAGGAGGGAGAAGTGGTCGGAGGGTATGTGCGGGTGAGGGCAGCCGGTAATGTTGTTGTCCTTCAGCCATTGTGTCTCCAGTGGACCCAGAGCACCCAGAACGCTCATGTGTGTCTTTGAGAAAAAGATGTAGTCAATCACACCCTAAAGAAAATGGAAAAATGGTAAAGATTTCAATATGTTGCATTGCAAATTCAACCCTCTACTGCAGCAAATTTGTATTGTACATGCTAAAATGATTATATATTTTTGGTTTATTTTTATTGTTTTCTTGCACACCCTTCATCCCAAAAAAGTTTGGCACTGAATCATGGAGAAGATTATTACTGCAATTATTAATACTAGGGATGCTCAAAATAATCGACTAACCGTTAATCGAAAGGGTACATTTTTAACTGATTAATGGTTTAAGTTAAGGTATCAAAATATTATTTTATATATTTGAAAAGTTTGGCTGCACAAGGGGCCGATCACAGCGAATGTGCTCGCAGTTGAAAAAAAAAAAAAGTCTGAGCACCCTGAGCAGGTTGCATCAGTCGCGTCTTTTTCATTCTTGAATCAAATGAAAGCAGAGGCAGGAATTCCGTTGAGGTGACAGCAGTGTTTGTGTTGTCAAGAACCTTTAATGATGGAGGAGAGACTAGTGGTCGCTGTTTATCCAGAGCTGTATTACTTTACAAATCTTGAATATCACAATATTATTAAAAATGACAATTATAACAACCTCAACAGCAACACTCACGCACAAGCACATATTCTGATTTTAATGTGAATGATTTAGGATGTAAGCCAAGAAAACCAAAAGGATGTGACATTTACACACGCTCACTCTTTTCCATTCTGACACATTAAATGAATGCTTCTGCATTGTTCAAGAGAATTCCGTCAGAGCCATTTGTACTTAAATGTCACTGAGTCATGCAAAATGCATTATTTTAAAATATAATTTAAATTAATTATTGAATAAATTAGGCTTTGTGCAAATAGTCTCCAATATAGGTCACTTTAAAATTTATATAAAAGGGAACCTTTTAGCACCTAGTATACAAGATGTAAAATAAACCTTTGGTGTCCCCAGAATATGTCTGTGAAATTTCAGCCCAAACTACCCGTCAGATCATTTGAAAATGAAAATTTGGCTGTTTGGTGACTGTGGCTTTAAATGCAAATGAGCTGGTACTCCTCATACTGCAACGAAAGTAGAATGCAGTATTTGGGCATGCCTGCTTAGCGACACGATACTGATACTGATGAAGTGGAGACCTGGTCACAAATACCAAAACTAGAACTGAACCAGAAAGATTCTGAATGTTTTTTGATGTACTTTGTAATTGTTTGATGTGGCATTTTCTGCAACGATGAATGAGCTTCACAAAAATGCACACAATAAATTTTTTTTTTTTTTTACATTTTATAAGCTCCCAGAAAATTATAGTGTGCCAACAAACTGTAAAAACGACTTTGTTTGCCTTTGTTTTCTGTTCGGCGTCAGGTCAGGGTGTGCATTTACTACAGGCAGTCTGATGCATTGCCATTAGAGTTAGAAAAGCAACAAAAAACCTTTTTATTGGCCATATTAAATGCACACTCCAATCTAACATAGAAGACATTGGTAAAAAAAAAGTTTTTTTTTTTTGGTCAGAATAAAGGTGTTATTGGAACTGTGTATGATTTCAGTTTAACCACTGAAGTCACGTGGAATATTTTGACAGTGTTTTGGGGTCTTTTTCTGGACTTTGAAAGTCTGACCACTGCTGTTTGTGGAGGATGAAGGTAGATCTCAGATTTAGTATAAAATATCTTAATTTGTGTTCAGAAGATGAGGGATTATGTTATTGACAGATGAGGTATCAGGCTATTGACAGTAATTAATAACAGAATTTTCATTTTTTCTGGGTGAATTAACCCTTTAAGTCTGAATGAGTGGAAAGTGAAGTAATACGGGTTTCTGAAATCTAAATATATTCTAAAGTTTAGACACATGCTAGTGTAAGAGTAGGTAAATTTCTGCATCAGAAGACTCTTTTCAACTTTGCATATAATGTATGCACAATTTGCGTACACACTTGACTGTTTTGGGCCACTTAGATTGTCAACAATGTGTCAAAACTTAACCAGAACATTGATTTACAGTCAGAAAAGAAACAGAGGTGACTAAACTAGACTAGAAACACATATAACTAAAAGATTCAAATATATAACTCTATCTTAAATTAGCACAACTATAGTTTTACCATTTAAAGTCCATGTGAAATCTAAATTTACAATACATATTTTATTATTCTTTAAGTGAATAATTCATCTGTGCAAGATAATGCACTAAAAATGTTTGTTTTGGTAATCTTCAAAGTCTGACCATTTCCTTTCACATATGGAGTGGCATTCCTTCTCTGATGATGGCAGCTATTCATAACCAAGCCCCTCTTACTGTTAGATTACTAAGAGGAAATGATGAGCATATAGAAAACCCCATCCCTACTCAATAATACATTTTAGTCAGAAGTACATGAACATACTGAAATAGAAGTCTTAGCAATTTCTGGTTCACTCTGACTTAAAACTTTTTAAAAAGCAGATACCGGACAATGATTAATCGTTCTAATATACACGAGTTTCCACACATTAGCATGTAACATGCCAACACCCCAATTTAATTCATTATTATAACAAAGGGAGTCATACTTTAACGGCAATCTATCAATCAACACGTCAAAATCATTTGCTAAATGAGTTGGCTGAATCAGACAGCATCAGAGAATCATTACTGACTATTCTGACCTTACTGAGTCCATTATGTCATTTCAAAATTAACAGATGGGAATTTATTGTCATGTATATACAATACATCATCTCATATACATCTCATATACAAGACCTACATCACCCTATTTACCAACTACAGTAGATATTCATATGATCATAAATGATTCATTTTCACAGCAAAGCTTTGTTGTAACAAAAATAAAAAAGAACAAAAATGGCATTGTAAAGAAAGCAAGCATGAAGATCTTAAATCTCTTTTTGAAACAGATGGCTCCATAATATTTTGATTGAGCTTTGTTCCTATTCTGAAGAAAAATCTCCTCACCTTGAAGTCATAAGTGTAGTTGGTGTAGGGCATGAGATTTCCCTCATAGGCACTCTTCAGCTGGAAACTGTGTGTGATACTGCCATCAGGCTTGCCGTTTTTGCCATTGCAACTGAAGTTAGTTAAACAGTCGCTGTAACGCAGTTCTTTAAAGTCTTTGTGATTTTCTGCAACTCCACCGCTACTCAGATACTCCACCACACCTGTAAGAAAGAGGTCAGGAAAACTAGTGATTCTGAGACAAGAGCTTCAAATCTAAAGCAAAAATAAAATTGTCTATATATTTTTAGGACTGACATTCAAAAGATCACCCCAAAATTAACATTCCAAAGCTGCAAGTGGTTTCCTGCAACATTTTTAACGTGTTATTTTCTATTTTTCTATTTAATGGAAGGCAAAATTTAGTGATCAACATTCTGTAAAACGTCTTCTTTTATTTTCTTGCAGAAGATGGAAACTCTAAAAATTTGAATAACATATCAGGAAGACTTTTGGGTGGATTATCCCTTTAATCTGGTAGCAGGTGGATTCAATTAGTTATGTTTTATTTAAACCAAATGTAAGGAACGAAAAGGCTAATCATCACCCACCCTTCAAGTGCAATTTTATGGCTTGCTGAAATATATTAATGTCTTGGATTCGTCTGAACAAGAACTGTAAACAGTAAAGAGACAGATTTACTAACAGCTTGCGGATGTGCTAACTGTCTTTTTGGTGTTACTAAACATGCATAGAGAAGAACAGCACTGAAAAGGCACTGACACAGTTATTCTTTTTTAAATATGCATTTGTAAGAGTTTCCAAATCAGACAGAACATTTTTTAAGGATGAAAGTATTTAAATTAATAATGCAATGCAATTTTTATAACATTTGTGCTCCTCACCTAAACAGATATTTGCATCATTATTAAATGACTAAAAATATAAATATCACACTTGAAATGGCTACAGTTGCTGTTACTATGAGAAGGCATTACAGAGAACAGAGAGCGCATGGTGTAAGATATTTTTACCCCACACATATTTATTTTGGAATGCCAAAGAAATATATCGTTCAGTTATACTGGTTGCCAAATATGTTATTTTGAATTTGCTTGAAGAATTTAAAGATAACTTGGAACCAACGACTGAAGTCACATAATACCAGCACGATCGTAGATCCCTAAGACAGTGTGTGATCTGTTCTCCTTGCGCCTTAGCAGTCAAAAACACAAACAGTTATCAAAATGTACATTTTGTGAACTACTCACTTATTTACAAAGTCAGATATACTGTAGCTCGCTGTAAATAAAATAAAAAGGCGTGCAAGCACAGTGCATGGGTGCTGTCCAGTTCTGAAATCTTTCACCTTGGCATGTAGAAGCATTTTGTCATTGTCCTGTGGCAACTCACATTAAGCTTGTATAATTTGTGAATATTTTCCCAGAGATGGGTTGCAGCTGGAAGAGCATCCGCTGCATAAAAACATATGCTAGATAAGTTGGTGGTTTATTCTGCTGTGGCGACCCCAGATTAATAAAGGGACTAAGCCGAAAAGAAAATGAATGAATGAATAAATTTGTGAGTATGCCTATTCTTTGGCCAATAAATAAGTAATCCTAAATAAATAAAACTATACTTTTTTCAACATGTTTGTCTTAGCTGCTTTAATTTAATAACTGATTTTTTATGAAGTAGGCTAGCTTTGACATTATAAGAATCAATTATTTCATTAGCGCCCCAGATATTTGTCTAACCCTGTAGAAATCGAATTATTGTGTGTCTGATTATAGTAAATCACCCAGACCTCTATGAGCAAAAAATGATATCTGGCTAGTTTGCGTTGTGCTTATTGTATCAATATGTAAATGAGGTGATACAACTTTGTTTGTCAATTTGTAGATTCAACATGGTTTTGGAATCATAATCTTGCACAAATTTCCACTCTTTGGCCCTAAGATTACCATTTATTTTCTATAAGCGCCTTTAAATATGACTTACCAGAGTCTGGGAGAGAGTTGAGATCAGCACACAGGACGATGGGGATGGAGCTTGTGTCTGACGTGGGTGAAGAAGAGTTGATGGATCCTGAGGCCCTCTCAGCGATGCTCTTAAGCTCAGACAGGAACATCATAGTCTGGATGAGCTTCACATCCGAATATTCTGGATCCCAGTGCATGTGGGCATTAGCTACCAGCAGGAGCTGTTTCTCTGGAGGTGGCTTTAAACCTGCAGTACAGTGCCAGGAAAGAAAATGGGATGAGAGTATTCCAATAATATTGAGATATATACTGAGTGTTGTTGATTGCTTGATTCGGATTGGCTGAAGTACAATCTAAGTCAGGGCTTCTCAAAGTCTGGCCTCACTCTGATTTCATATTCAAAAGCACTAGTTGTGTGTAAGAGATTGAAAGAGTGGATTTCATAGACCGCTTGGCTTTTGGCCACTCCAGATGTACTTAAAAATGTATGGCCATACCTAAAACTACAGCTTGACATTAACGAGACTTCCACCCTTTTTAAAAATAAATTTTTTAAGTAATAAATAATCTTTGTTTGTTTGTTATTTATTTCTTATTTGTCATTTTGTGTTTCCTCTACTTAGTGCACTTGGATGGTATCTCTTACCAGTTAAAAAAAAAAAAATTCTTACTGTATTTGACCTTTGAGCTACTGAGCTACTGAGAGTTTTGTTTTCAGTGTTGCCAACTATTTCCAATGAAAAGTAGCTAAAGCCTGCCTGAAAAGTAGATAAATGTTGCCAGGTGACGTCACGCACTAATTTGAAGATCAGTGACGTCATCAAGTAGTATCTGACAAGCGTGAACCCGTCATATCTCTACTCTCTGAGGTGCCGTGCCGTGTATTATATTATATTAAATCATTACATCCAGATGCACAATAAATAGGTTCTTATTAACATATTACTTTGCATGATGACGTCATTGTGTAATCACGACTCAAAATTACATCTTTATGTAGTATACAAAATAATTAATGTTTTCTCAAATTGACAGGCCATCTCAACAAAAACATTATTTGAAATATGTCCATTTAGATTTGTATGAAAAATACAGTTGACTATTTTTAAACATAACACTGATAATGAACAGTTACACTCTTTTAAACAATCACAGCGTGTGTATTTTTTTTTTGTTTTACTTGTAAAATCAACACATTTGTGAAAGTGACAACAATTATAACACTATTGGAATATATTGCTACCTAAATGGCCAACAATTATACATGTTAACAAAAGTCAGTAAATAAACAGTTATGATAAACAATCTGAGCTAGCAGTTTACTCTACTGGGTGAAGCCTGCAGCTACTGCTCTTTGGAGTCACTTTTTAAAAATTGCTAAAAGTAGCCAAATTATGTTAAAAATAGCAAAATTTGTAAAAAAAATTGCTAGGGTAGTATGAAAAGTTGCTAAATCTAGCAAAAAATTGCTAAGTTGGAAACACTGTTTGTTTTTATGATTCTATATTGTATAATAAAACAAACAAATAAATAAATAATAAAAAGAAAGTGTGGATTTACTTTGATAAACACGTGTGAAACATGTAATCTTTTTTTTTTTTTCAGTGTTTTTGGCGATGGTCTGAAGTGGAGGCGAACTGATGTGGTGCTGTTTTCATGACATCCAGTCAGTGTATGATGTTTACCGTAATTGGGCGACACTCTTGACCAGTCTTTGAATGGCAAGAATGCGAGTTTCCAGAAAGGAAAAGTTGACAAAGAAACTGAGTTTTGGACAGAGAGGTATGCAATGATTTTGCTCCAATCCAGCACAAAACTGTTCTGTTTGATTAGTAATGAGATGGTTAAAGTTTGAACCGTGAAAATGTCAAACGGCACTTTTAAACAAAGGTTTTGCAGCAGCTGGAATACAGGTAGTGTCACTTCTCACATTTGACGGCATTGTATTTTGCACCATGCTACTTTTGAGCTGTACCTCTGGTCATGTATTGTTTATAAAAAAAATAGCTGACAATTAAAATTAAGTTTCAGTTATCTTGCCACTTTGGCACTTGTTATTGATGTATTTTAAAATGCAGACTTCTAAATGGTTGATTTATGTGCATGTTTATTAAAAAAAAGTTTTGATCTAAAAAAATTTTCACAGATCTTTTTGACATTGATGAAAATTCCGATTTGGGTCTTTGAAAACCCCTGTTCAAAGGTGTGCAATTATTTTGGCAAATGCACAGCTACAGTTCCAGGCTGGTCTTGACAGCATTACAGTACTATATCGCTATGGTAGAAAAACCTGATGTCTTGAAAAACGAATAAAGCTGAAGGATGTCTAGCTATGTAATATCTAAATAAGATTTTTTTTTAATTATTAAGGTCATTGCTCCTAATTCTGAGAAAGGCAAGGGTTGAGTTCGAAAACAGGAAACTCTGCTTTTAAAAAGCAATCTATATTGCAATCATTTGATGACACAAAATATTGTACATTTATTCCACAGAAAAATAGATGAATATGCTGAAAAAGAAGAAATAAAGCAGAACTAGGGAGTTATCTAAACAACTGCTGACGAATGAACACATTTGAAGACCTGACGAACGTCCAAAAGTTGAAATACATCAAATCGTTTTTTGCAACAATTTTGTTTTTACCAGCAATTGTTTATTTAGGTTTGATAGGAAATGTAAGCAGAATACTAAAACACACTGAATTCAACTTTGTACTTTTATGCCTATGTTTGACTTTTTGGCACCCATAAATGTTATTTCATTTTAATTACAGCTGTCACAGCTTTAAAAAACGGCTACTGATGGGTTTATCAAGATGTTCAATAATCAGGTCAATCAATTACTTAAAGAGATTGTTCAAGCAAAAATTTCAATTTAATCAAAACGTACCTCAACATCAACTTGTTCCAAACCTGTTTGACTTTGAACACAAATAATATATTCAGAAGAATGTTGGAAACCAGTAGCCATGGATTTCCATAGCATTTTTTATACTATACTGATGTAAGATGTTATATTACACTACAGTGGCTACTAGTTTCCAAGTCTTCAATTTATATTCTTTTGTGTTCAAAAAAAAAATTAAAAAAATCCTAAAGCTTTGGAATCGCCCAAGGGTAAGTAAATGTGGAGGAAATTTAACTTCTTGTGGAAACTATCACTTCAACTTGCCACACATAATTAGAAATAAATACAATTTGTTAGATACACTACATGTATGTGGATGGTACTGAATGTTTAATCATTTGTTGACTCCAAATGAATTCAACTATGTTTTAATCCACTGTGTAATCTTTATGTGAACTTAAATTCATTTTCAGAGTTAACTGTGTGATCTGCTTCCACCTACAGGCTGAACATCAGCATAACAGCAGCCTGCGGTGGACATTCAACCCGACCAACATCCAAAGGTGATGTCAAAATTTCTCCAGAATTAAGCTTAAATTCATTTTGGTCAGGACATATTAGCTCATAGAAATGTAATAAAATGTGGTGTGGTGGCCACAAAGCTAAGAATAACATTCTTGACATGGTCACTACTTTAGATGTTAAGAAAATACCTTTGTCTGTTTTATGTGCATGTTTTCATTTGAAAGTGCACTTTTAGAGCCCTCATCTGTAATTGGTCCATGACACGCGTCCTGTTGGATGTTACATAGACATTTATAAACTAAATATTAATAAGAATAATATTATTACATTTAAATTAATAATCTCTCTCAAGCAAAGGCCTATATTTATTATGTTCTTACAGCCTTCTTTATTATTATACTTCAGGCCAACTAGTCTACCTAATATTGACTATAGCATAATCAGTTCTTAATCTCTGCAGGAACTTTACCAGTATTTACCAGTAATATTTAACAGTACCACTTTATGTGGCATTTAGATTATGCTGTCATCTTTTGTTGGGTTACATTTATGTTCCATTCGTTGCAAAATTATGAAGTCAAGACGTTGCCTGGCATTACTGTCAGGCATTAACAGTAGCCTATTTAACAAATAAAATAAACAAAAGAACAAAAAAACATATAGCCTTATATTTTGTAGGTGAAAAGTAGATGGACAAATGTTACGCAAAAAAGAACAATCATTTAACGAATTTACAAGATTGAGGTATGAATTCAAATATTGTATCATGTGCGTTTTGTTATTTCAACATTTATTTATGCTTCATTTTAATATTGTCTATGTGACATCACACTATTTAATGTAAGCTATGTTATATTTTATGAATACACATCTATTAATAATATCGTCTTTTATTATTTTTGGTTCAAAAATCATTTTATTAATACTATCCATTTCTGAAGTCTGTTGCTATAGTCACTAGACTTCTATTAAGCCTTACATACAGTTGCACAAACGAACAAGGTTTTGAATAAAAAATTCACTATTATGTAACAGCTGAATAAGATTTTTCATTATTAAGGTCGTTGCTCCTAATTCTGAGCAAAGCAAAAGCTGATTTTGAAAACAGGAACTCAATCTATATCGCAATCTTTTTGATGACACAAAATTGTTGTACAATTATTCCACATAAAAATCAGACGAATATAAAGCAGAACTAGGGTGTATCTGAATGACTTACAAGTGAACTTAAATGAACATCTGAAGACACAACGACAGTTCAAATGATTGTGAAAGACATCATATTAATCAAAAGTAATGCATACTGAAGTCATTTTTATTCTTCAATTGTATAATCAAGCATAACAAAAGGAAACATAAACAGTTATAGCTCAAATCCAACCTACAGCCCTGAATTGATCTAATAATTATGTTTTGACAGCCGCAAAGGTAGTTTTAATTTAATTACAGCTGTGTCATTAAACAAATGGCTACTTTTGTTTTTTCAGGGTGTTCAATATTCAGGCATTCAAAGGGTTTTAAGCTGTAAACTCATAGCATAGAAAAGAATCATTTTCTGAAAAATGATTTATAAGAAATTAAAGGATTTATAAGAGTTAACCATGATAAGCTAAATTAATAAATATAACATAATAAATATAACATTATAATATAGCGTATAATCCATTTTATTTGGACCCATGAGAGTGCTGTAAGAGGCTTGTGTTTCTGGAAAAAACATAATAGGGGTCAGATGATGTGTTCTGGATTTAGGGGTGGCTTCTGACGTCACATATGGATGTAGGCGGGGTCAATTTAAGGTATCATTCACCTAAAATTTTTAAATTCTGTTTGATTTTCTCGATTTTATTATATTTTAAGGAAAGCTAAAAACCAGTAACCATTGGCTCCCATAATAGGAAAAAGAACTACTATGGAAGTCAATGGAAGTCAGGTTTCCAGCTTTCTTTAAAATGTCTTCCACTGTGGTTAACATACGAAAGAACCTCAAGCAGGTTGGAAACAAGTCATAATTCAGGATTCTTACCACTAGCAAACAGGTCTTTCTTCACCTCCAGCAGGACGGCTACTCCGATGTTATCTTTGGTCATAACTCTGTTTAGCATAACCTCTGAGCCCTCCGAGTTTGCCATGGCTACTTGATTGAACTCCACTGTGTGTTTCTGCACCAGAGCAAATCTGAAAAAGAAACAAAAACAGACAAGATGAGCTTTTTCCAACATTTTGGCAATAATCATACTTCTTTGGGTAATAGGTTCAACTTTTTTTTTCAATTCTGGCTCTATCTTAAAATCTTGAAATCCTTGTAGGGGCATTTCCCTTGAATAAGTGTGTGCGTGACTGGTGCGAGAACGTGCCATCTGGCGCCATCGCCTCACTACAAATGAGTGCCAAAAAAGGGTGCTTTGGATGTGAGGAGAAGCTTATCTTGTTGAATCATACTTTATTTAACCCCATTCACATGTAAGTTGTAAATAATTCAGCTGACCCCCCATTTAGAACTGGTGGCTTTTATCATTTCCATGGCAACAGGTCTAGTTTATTCAATGCCGTGCATATTAGAGCTACTGGATTTACACGTACACGGCCAATGTCTGCTAAACTTCACAAAACTAAGTGGCTGTTTAACTAGGAGAAAATGAAGTAAATGAGCTAGTTGTCCAAACTGTGTATCTGTTGTGAATGACGGTAAAAGTATGTGTAAAATAATTACTGTTGCTGCATTCCATAGACATCAGTGTGCATTTTACAAAGCGCTTTTTACCTTGATGAGCCATTGAAACAAGACAAACATATCAGTTCAGTTATTGGCTCCAGTTTTTATCAACTCCGCTTGCTGTCTAAAGCCAAATATTTCTTAAATCTCATCACACTAGAGATGGCCGTCCACGCTTTTATTACGTCATGGTTAGACTACTGCAATTCACTTTACTGTGGCATTTCAAAATCACAAATTTCTCGCCTTCAGTTAGTCCAAAATTCAGCGGCTAGATTTATTTGAAATAGTAGGAAACATGACCACATTACCCCTCTTCTAAGGGGCCTCCATTGGCTACCCACCCAATTCAGAATTTATTTTAAATTGCTTTTATTGCCATCTAAATCCCTTCATAATAATCTTTCAGAGCTGTTGCATTTTTACACTTCCGTAAGATCTCTTAGATCAAGTGATCAAAATCTTCTTTTAGTTCCTCAGTCCAGACTGAAACGTAGAGGAGACAGAGCTTTCTCTGTGGCGGGTGCTCGGTTATGGAACACTTTGCCCCTTGAGCTTAGAATTTCTCTATTACTATCTATTTTTAAATAATTCCTTAAAACGTACCTATTTGGATTTTTAATATTATTTAATAATCCTTTCTACTGCTACATTTTTAAATATATTCAGTCCTTTCTCTTGGCTTATTTTATGCTTTTATATTCTGTGTTTTTATTTTGCTTTGACTTATGTACAGCACTTAGGTCAGTCTTGAGCTTTAAATGTCCTTCATAAATCTATGAACTGGAACTTTTTTATATCTAGTAATCCTGTGTATTAAAATTTCTGCAACCTCAGTAACTGTTATTTCCCTGAAAAGACTGTGACTTTTGAGCTTTGACAAGCGCTGCACTCTCTGGCTCAGCTCCAGCCATTGCAAGGGCTGATTTCAGTTCTGATTTTGTCTGTGAAGCTGCCACGCTAGCACACTTTTGACTCCATCCACGGCACACCTCCAGACACTCACTTTCTTCCAAAGAGAATCTGAAAGCTGTAACTTTGTCTTAACAAGTATTTAAAAACAAGAGAAAAAAGATAGACTTAATAGTACTCCATATAGGAACTCAAGATTAATATAAGACTGGGAAAAAGTGAGCTTGTTATATTGCCTTTAAACCATGTATGACAGTGAAAGGAGATCCTCACTTCTCAGTCTTGAAGAACACACCGCAGCCGTCCACATGTTTACGCTCCTGTTCTGACACAAGTTTGGCACGAGACTTTGGACAGAAAAATCCATCATATCCACGATCTTTCAGTGTTTCCAGAAAGAAAGTGTAGTACTGCTCGGTTTCCACCTCCTGCATATGAGAAATAGAGCAAACATATTGCAGATATCGAAACAGAACACACAAGTCATGGAAAAACCATAGTTTTAATATGCATTTAACAATTTAGCGTAATTGACATCCTACTTTTTATGGAAATTATTGGTGTGAAAGGTGCAGTAACATACAAGAACTCTGCAATAAATAAGATTTTTACTAATTTGCATTTAATAAAAATGAACTGACTGGGAAACGATGCATAAAACTGATCAAAAGTACATTTAAGTTATAAATTTTTTTATATTTAATTAATGCTGTTTCTTAAGAAATAAGTAAAAAATGAATATTAAGCAGCACAACAATTTCTTTTATTATAATTTTTTTATAATTATATTTTAGGGGTTTTCACCTTTATTATGATAGGACAGTGGAGATTTAAGACAGGAAAGCATTGGAAGCAGAGAGAGGGGAAGGATCGGCAAAGGACCTTGAGCCAGGAATTGAACTCGGGTAGCCGTGAGCTCGTCTGTGCTATATGTCGGCACACAGTACCACTAAGCTATTGTCACCGACACAAAAATAATTTCTAATGAATCATGTGACACTGAAGACTGTATGCAGTAATGATGCTAAAAATTTCAGACTTACCACTACAGGGATACAGTGCACTTAAAAATATAATAAATCAGAAAACCACTTTTTTTATTTTATTCTTTCACAATTTCACAATATTCGTTTGCTGTATTTCTGCTCAAATAAATGTTCAGTATAGCAAACTAAAAACCTTCCAACCCAAAACTTTGTACATTTTGCCTACTACGAGACGGAACATTTTGCCATACCTGCAGGCTGATGATGTCAGCATCACAGTTGGTGATCTCCTCCATAATGCCCTTCTTCCTGTACTCCCAGTTAAGGGCCCATGAAGGACAATAGCCATACAGCTGCCTTGTTGCATACTTGTCGCACAATACGTTGTAGCACATTACTGTGAACACAGCTTGGGAGCCCAGACATTTTATATTAGCTTCACAAATTCTAAATCAGAAAAAAAGCTGCTGACAGGATACTAGCTGGTACCTGTAGGCATCATTTGGTCTCTCTCCCTCAATGTGATCCAGGGTCTTTGGGGGAGTTGTTCTGGGTGGACTTATTTTGGGGAAAGCATGGAATGAATTAATGAATAAATTAATAATTATATGAATGACTTATCTGTATTATATTAATAATTTGCTATGCGTCTGTGTCCATTATTACCTGCAAGATTGTCAAGCATGTAATTCAATAATTTCCTTGTTCCGTCAGGCTCCTGATACAGGTTGAGTATATCCTGGGACAATGGATTACCTAGAAAATAGATGTTTGATTACTTGTATTTTTTAGGCAGATTAAAAAATGCAATCAGATTTTTTATTAACCTGATACACAACACAAGCATATACACAAGTTAAGGGATAGTTCACTTCAAAGTGAAAATTCCATCATCATTTACACCCCATTCACTTGTTTCAAACCTGTTTGTGCTTCTAGCACAAAAACAGTGGCGTGCTTCTCTCACAAAAAAAATATATTCTGAAGAATGTTGGAACGCTGCATTCTTCAACATATCTTCGTTTGCGTTCTGTTCATCAGAAGAACACAACCCAAACACTTGTGAAACAAATCGATGGGGGACTAAATGATGATGGAATATAATTTTTGGTGAACTATCCCTTTAAGCTCTTTCTAATTTTAGTGAATCTGTGATATTTTAAAGGGGACCTATTGTGCAAAAATCAACACAATTAATACAGTTGTGTGGAAAACAGTGTGTTAGTATAGCCAGCCTCTAATGCCCCATTCACACAGAGCATCAGCGTTAACGCTTCCCATTCACTGCATTGTGGATCCCTTGGCGCCGCTTCAGTGGCGTTGCTCACTGTAGAAGTTGGAACTGTTGAAAGCGTCAGCCAATTAAATCGCTGTATGCAAATACACCAGCTCAGACAGTAGCCGATTGTTGACTAAATTCATTGGCTGACACTGCTATGATGATCGCGTCAGCCGCAACTTCAGACACGCCCTCTGTCAAGCGTTGACAATGAAGCCTAGTGTAAACATGGCGTAACGGTAAAATGTAATTAATTCTATCTGTTATAATGACACTTGATAAAAGCAGTCTGCAGAAACACTCTGATTGACATTCTACTTTAAACATGTCATTAGAATGGGAAAGCCCTGCCCATTAATGGTGATATCTCCTCCTTATTAGCACAGACAGCCCTGAGTGAAAAGCAGTCACTCGCCTTTTACCATCCAATTTTTCACACTGTATCTGCTGAAGATAATGTCTGCAACTAAAGCACGTCTCACACTGTGAAATTTCAGCCAGAATTTTGTCATCTAAAAGATTCCTGAAATCCTGGGCTAAAATCTGTGGTCTTTGATTGTTGGTTTGACACGTTCACAGACAGCCGCTTAATGCCCATTGCAATGAGATTTTCCCTTCAATGAAGTTCTGGCAGCGTCAGTTGAGTTCAGACACTAGTGACAACAGCTGTTATGAGCGTCAATCCAAGAACCAATAGGAGCACCGAATTTGATGACACAATCCATGCGACAATTTAAATGACCGTGGAGAGATGTCAAAACAGGTTTTTTCTTCCTGGTTTTATTATTGAGGCGTGATGTGTGTAAAATTGCTGCTACAGTTTGTTTACATTTGCTGTGAGGAATCATTTCAGAATGACCGATAGTGAAAATGTCACGAGTCGATGACGTCAAGCTCCAGGGGCATTTTCTTACAGATCTTACAGTGTGACGTAAGCCATGTTCGTGCAGTCTGACATGCCACAATCGTTCAGGATTAAAAAAAATAAAAATAAAAATATTGCACAGTGTGAGCTGCCTTTGGAGGAATTATATACATGTTTTAGGATGCACAAATGACTACATTTTTACATTTTACACCTTTATGCATTTAGCAGACATTTTTTATCCAAATTGACTTACACCTGTGAACACAAAAAGCATAAGACAACATAAGGGAATCACCTTAGCCGTGGTATTAGACTGTGGATATTTATTCACTCTCCCCACCAACAATCCCTGCTGGTGCCAGAACTTAAACCTGCATCTTCTTATCCTAAGTCAAACTCTCTAACCATTAGGCCACAGCTCAGTTAATATTAGTATGAGGCCATTCCAGAGTAGGAGCAATTGGATAGATTTTGATTAAATATATTAAATTGCACAAACTAGTTGTTCATCTTAAGATTAACAATGCTCGTAAGCAAAACAAACACTGAGCATTTTGATTTCATGCAGATTTTAAGACTGATTTTAAGGCAGCCAAGGGTTTGTGAATAATACATTAGCATGGTTTCAGTTTTTGCAAAAACTGCAGATTCTGAACAAATATTTGTTTAAAAGTGTTGAATAATCATGATTTGTTTGTGAAAATGCTTAACTCTTGAAATCATACTATAAACTGTATTACACATAAATTTGGTCATACCTATGCTTGATAAACAGTCTATTGTTTTAGGCTATAAAATAAAAACTGCATGCAAAATTGATCATTTGAAAAAATACATTAATAAAAATTGATAAAATAATAAGAATAAAAAGCTTCACCTTTGAGGCCGAGGGTTTGCAATTGGAACAGCCGACCAAGTTCGTAAGGCAAAACTCGTAAACAATTGTTGTTCAAAAGCAATTCCCTGAAAGAAAAAAAAATTAATCATATAACAAGGTGTCTGTTTATTCATTCATTTATTAATTCATTCATTTTCTTTTTGGCTTAGTCTCTTTATTAATCTGGGGTCGCCACAGTGGAATAAACTGCCAACTCATCCAGCATATGTTTTACGCAGCAGATGCCCTTTCAGCTGCAACCCATCACTGGGAAACATCCATACACACTTATTCACACACATACACTACGGACAAATTTAGCTTAACCAATTCACCTATACCACGTCTTTGGACTTGTGGGGGAAACAGGAGCACCCGGAAGAAACCCATGCAACCACCGGGAGAACATGCAAACTCCACACAGAAATGCCAACTGACCCATCCAAGGCTCAAACCAGCGACCTTGTTGTTGTGAGGCATACCCACTGTGCCACCGTGACACCAGTGTCTTTTTAGCGCAACCCAAATAAATCCTTTAAAGAAGCACCATTTAGCACTGTTGAGTAACTAGATACTACTTGTGTTTTTTTTATACATTTAGTCTGTTTTATATTGTTGATATATTTTTATTGATGTTTTGATGTAACCACAAAATTATTATTTTTTAAATGTCAACTGTCTTTAAGAACTTGTAATAATGCTGATGTTGTATTAGTTTTAAGCACTGTATGTAATTAAACATTTAACAGCATAATATCATAACAATGTTATATTAAATTCAACTCAGATAAAAAGATAAGGTTAAGTACAAAATAAATATAATTCCATAAATTATTAAATTTCATCATGATAAATTTTGGGCCCTATCATACTCCAGACGCAATAAAGTCTGGCCCAATTTGTTGCTATTTTCAGACCAGCGCAACCGTAAATTTCACATTTTAGAGCACGTTGTTTAAATAGCAAATCCATTTGCACCAATTAGTGGACTCATGAGTGTGCTGGTCTAAAAAGGAGGAGTGTTAAGGCGCATTGTTGAAAGGTTGGTATTTTGAGGAACTGAAATAAACAGCGACATTGACCAACTAAAATCTAGTCTAAAGTTCATTGCAGAGAGCATTAGTTATGCACCTATATGGGTGCAAACACTTTTGCTGCGTGCATGTTAAGTCAATGCAAAGAATGGCGTGGCGCGAATGGAGCGATACGTCCAAATCTCTGCAGTTCGAAAATCTACATTTGTGCCGCGTTAACCTATCAGGAGCTTGCTCTTGTAGGGATGTGATTATGAAGTAGGGCCGGTTGTTAGTGTCCCAGGGGAAAATCCTCCTGCCAACAACGACAACAGTTCATCAAACTGGGCTTGGCTCAGTCAGAAGCACCGCTGAAAGCTCCCATCATCCAGGTTAAGTTTCTGGAGGAGTTTATGAACTCATAGAGCTCGGTGCACTTCTGAAAGAATCTAGTGAACTCAGATACAGCTCCAAACAAATCGATGCTGTTTTCCAGCCTTCATAACGCACATAAAGACAGTTATTTTCTCTGTAAAATCCATGTTAGCCATTTAGTAATAAAGCTAGAGTCACCAGACTAGACAGAAGCACTGGCCATCACACGAATCCTCGTCTGTTCTCAAGTGAATTTGATGCGCAAATGAAGGGGATTTGTACGCGCGAATGAATCGAATAAAATTAAATATTCAAGCGTATATTTATGTGCAACTAAAGCGATTTCTCCGCGCTTGCCGCGTCTGGTGTGACATGCCCTTAATGCTTTTGCACCATGCACTTTAGACTTTGCACTTACATCATTAAAACAGAGCATAAAATAAAATAAAATGTTTTATAGCATAAAAATTGGACAGTCCAAAATGTAATAATGCTGAAAGGTCAACTACCCAATAAAACAATCTCACTTAGCCCACAGCGATGGAGTGATTTCAGTTGTACCTGAGAGTCACCATGTTGCCGAGTTCTGCTGGCAGGCTGCGCAATTTGTTGGAGGACAGGTTCAGGTAAACGAGATGGGGCAGCTTTGCGATTTCTGGAGGAATCCGGCTCAGGTTGTTGTTGTTGATGTGGAGGGCAGTCAGATGGGTCAGCGTCCATAGTGAACTGCTCAGGCTTCTGACCCGCCCTATACCATCAAAACACAGACAGTTTCAGTGAGCTCTGAGGAGAAGTGTGTGATGGTTGCTCTACAGTACCTTTGTATAATTATTTTGCTACAACAATGTCACTTTTTTATTTTGCGATGGATGTTTGAGCTTCTTTTTCTTTTCCTTTTGCCTACTCATTGTCATTGACTGGCATGTGTGTAGTCAACAGCACTCGAGAGACGTATAAAAGCTAATAGGAAGAGCGAAATAGTTTCTGTCTTTTTTATTCTCTTCCTAAAAATCTCCCGGTAAACGTTGAAATACATGACACCTGTCACAAAACCCTCAACACTGCATGTCACTTAAGATAAAAGATCAGAATTTCAGAAGTTTCAATTATCAGAAACACAATTTGCATAAATATTTTATTCATGTCTCTCAAGTCAATGTTTCTTGATAGCACCTGTACACGTTTACATCTGGAAGACGTATTTATTGTATTGTTTTTATTTATTTACTGTATTTATTTATTGTATGTTCATCTGCAAAACACCTATTAGACATACATTTTCAGACATCAAATATTTAGAACATTTATTATTATTAATAATATTTAGAGTTTAGTTTATGCCTTAAAAATGTCTAAAACTTAGAATATTCATTCAACAGACCTGTTTAAGATACTTATCAGACATTTTCTAAAGTAAACGATATTTAAAATACATCTTGCAGACGTGTATGTGAAATGTGGGGTCTGGCAAATATACTGATTTAATGATCTAAGAAATAACAAAGAACTGAGAATAATAACTAACCAGAAATCTCCAACTCGGTCCAGTGTGATTTCTTTCCACTGGCCACTTCCTCGGCTGACATAATGGTGTATAATCTGCGTGGGTCTGGAGGATCATATTTTTCCTTTGGCATGCCTGTTAATCTGGAAAATTTATGCACAAAACGAGCGATTAGTCACAGTTTCTCCCAGTTACAGCATGTCATTCAGGTCATTTTTTTCCAAAAAACAAATATTTGCATGAATCATCATAAAATGAGAAAAAGCTGGATGTCAGATGTATGAGCAATTGGCAGTTTGATTGTTAACGTAATGTAATGTCACGTCAGGAATACTTTACATGATGCAAATCAGACAACAAACATGTCAGCTCTCATAACTCAACAATATTGGAAAAATCTCATATTGTGATATTTTATTTTTCTGCGACAAGGGATATTTTCACTAAATAATTTGAATATAACTATTTGATGGTCTTCTATGGAGCCTTCAGGTAGAAAAATTAAATAATCAGACTGCAAAACATTGTGCATGCACATATTGTGATATCGATGCTGAAACTATACATTGTGCAGCCCTAATATATATATCTTCTTATATTAGCAGACTAGTTTAAGATGTTTATCAGACCTTTGAACACAGCAAATGTTTTCCAACCCAAATGATCTTTAAAATACATCTTGAAGATGTATATGTGCAATGTGGGTTTTTGTAAATAAAATTATTTAATGATTTGATTTAATGAGATATATATACGCTTTGTCTGACCTCCTAATACTAAAACTTAACTATGTATTCAACCTTTCAATTGTACTAAGGTTTAATTTAACAGACTCTCTATTTGGAAAAAACATACATCAAAAACAACATATTTAATAATATATCTTATATATGATTTATATATATAATTTATATATATATATAT
>CAIGQQ010033541.1:12777151-12838146 GCA_903798035.1 Danio albolineatus
CGTGAAACACATATATAATATTAAGCACTTCCAGAATAGTCAAGGGCATCTGTGCTCCACATCTCATGCCTTTAAACTCCACCACGCGTTCATTGCGTGTCGACATTTGTCTTCTGAGGCGCAAGTAATTTGTTAAATTAAAAATTATTCACGCAGCTTTTCATATCCGTGTAAATTCTGTATTTACTTTTGATATTTGGCGCCAATTAATCAAGAATTGACTACTTTGTTCTCTTTGGCTAATTAGACGTAAATGCTGCTTTATTTGCATGTACTTTATGCGATATTGCAGTATTTCGCATTTACATTTAATTCGCATCTTTGGGTGGAAGCATAGCTAGTGAGCACCATCTTTCGGATGAGATGTTAAACTGAGGTCCTGACTCTCTGTGGCCAATAAAATCCCATTGCACTTGAATAAAGATCCCTGGAAAATAAACATAAAGAGCAACCCCGGTGTCCTGGCCAAATTTTCTACATCGGTATTTACCCATCATCTCCATCTACAGAATTTGTTTTATCACTGTATCTCCACTCCACCTATAGCTGGTGTGTGGTGAGTGCACTGGCGCCGTTGTCTTGTGGCTGACATTGCATCGTCCAAGTGGTGGTGTGGAGAGACCCCACTCATGATTGTAAAGTTCTTTGGGTACATGGCCGTACATGATGAGTGTGTTAAATGAATGCACCTTACTGATTTACTTAAAATAATTAAGTATGTTTAGGTAGGGATGTGACTCATTGTGGTAAAAAAAGGTTACAATTTTGCAATGGATTTTGACTTCTCCATTAATAATATATAATAATTTGTCATGGTACAAAATGAATTGACACAAAGGGGATTATGTGCAGTCCCAAAAATTAAATGCAGACCTGCAATTAAAAAAAAAAATGTCATGTGGTGAGAAATGTTCTTTTATCGTCACTGTGTCAACAACCAAGGGGATGGGGACCATTAGGGGTCCTTTGCAAATTTACAGTCACTCAGGCGTCATGTTGACATAATTTAAAAAGAAAAAGGCAAAATGAGAAAATTAATTTAATGCTAATTTAATTTACAATGAATTAATTTAGTTATTTATTTATTGAAGAAGCAAGATTCACAGTCTTGGAAAACAACGTATGAGGGTGTTTTGGTGTTATACCTTGACCTGGTAAACTCACTGAAAATTGTCTTAATATCTTTTTAGGTGGAAGCGAAGTAAAAAAACAACAAATAGTATTATTTACATTTGAAATGTCATAATTTAAAATTACATATTTATATTTAATTTATCCTTAATTCTTATTCAGTAACATGCACAAGTTATTTGTAGTTATTATTGTTATTTGCAGCAAAAGTTTGAGAGCAACTTTTATTCTACTAATCATTCATAAACTCACGGAGCAGATAAAATATAATACTTCAAAAAAATCATTCTTCATGCTTCGTTGCTTTTCTCGCCCTGTCGTCTCCTACCTGTAACAGCAGGTGGCGGTAGAAACTGCAGCTCACACTTTTTTCTTTTCTTTTTTTACTAATTGAGCTCTGGTTTAAAGACTTGTTAAAAGTGTTTGATTTGTCTTAGTTTTATTATTTTGATATCATGTCAAGGCCCAGGATGCACAAAGGCACGTTTTTACTTATTCGCTTTGTAAGTACATTGTTCTATAAGGACTAGAGTCGACATGACAGCTAATCTACTGTATGTGAAGTGTTTTTTAAACATTTGAACAGTGTGGTTAAAAAATGTATGACTTTCTGCAGATCTCCAAGATTTATTTTTTATCCATGAATGAGCACCAAGGGTCAGATTGCAGAGCTGCACGTGACTCTCAGGAATCCGACACTTGAATTTTAAGTTTCTAGTATGCATGTTTTCTAAATCCTAATCCACGCAATACGTATAAATGCCAGAAATATGGGCTACTTTGCACTATTTTACAAAATGTCTAATGTATGTTAACGCACTTTAAATAAAAATAAAAAAGCGCAAAATAAAACATCACAGCATACACAGAAGACCACCACTATATCAAATACCCGTCAAAACTTTAATGGCCACAGGTTTTGTTCCCACAGTGGTAAAGAGGGGGTGAGGAGGGGGCTCCTGAACTCGTGAATGCAGCTGGTCGTGTCTCCAATAACTCAGTTTAAAGAGCGGCTCGTACGCTCACTGGTGGTTAGCGCGCGTTCCTCTGTAATTATTCGCGTTCAAGTTGTCTTTACTATGGGCCCGTACTTTTAAGAGGCAGGATTGTCTTGTGGGCACCGCACTCTGTGGGGAAGTTTGTCCGGAGAGCGCACCGGACTGGATGCTTACCGACACCGACCATCTGCAGGACTTCAAGCCCGGGTGCTGCTGATTGATCCGAGTCCTTGGGAGAGCAGCGATGAGACGCTCGAACTCGCATTCAAGTTAAAGCGATTGCATTTCTGAACATTTTGGATTAACACGGGCTTTTGAGTGAATATGGGTCCTATTTGGATCCTTCTTCTAACCATTTTAATTGGATATAGCACAATCTCGCCGGGAGCAGAAGGTTGGTGTTCTTGTTTTCGTGATTTTACTGAATTCATTGGTAAACGTGTTGCCTCGGTAGAGCCCGCAAATAAGCGCGCATGAAATTTTGAACAGTAAGTGTAATAATAATATGTATTAGCAAATCTGCAAACACCAGTTTTACTTGTATTTGCGAACCGAAAATGCGATAAACATCAATGCGCAACATTGTAATATTAATAAAAACTGAATGGTGTCTTTAAGTGATGCTGTTGACGAAACGGTGCCTGCATCGAGTATCTCTGTATTTTAATCTTTCTTCATCAACTTGATACATTTGCACGAATTCAACTCACTAGCTCGTTGTTCTTGAGAAATTGCGATTGTTTTTAAGATTGTTTCTTATATTAACGCTGCTCGCATGCTTTCCTTGATTTGAGAAGCAAAACTTGAATTTTAGAGATTATTCGAGATGAATTTATATTTAAGAGTTTCAGTAGTTTTTTTCTGTTTCTGCAAAGCTCGCAATTGAATGCAGATTTATTATCTCAAGTGCATTTGAAATCTATATTAATAATGCATAATTGCTTTTTGTTTTTGTTTTTAACTCTGGGTGTCATTATTTCCAACTGTATGTGTACACTGTTTGAAATAAAATGTGTACCTTCAGGGGTACAATGGCTTGTCACTTGGGAAGTACCCTCAAGGGTACACCAGTTTTACAAATTCACATGGGTAATCACATTTCTGTACCCTAGCAGTACGTATGTAAATCTGCTGTCTGAGTTGTATCTTATAATGCTGTGGTACCATAATGTACATTTAAAATGTGCACATGCCCCAGTGACAAGCCTTCTGTACTATTTGATGTCAAATCTGTACTCAATACATCACATTAAAACTGCCAAAGTGATATTTATCACATTTATTAAACTTACAAAACTACTAAATTCAGACATTTTTTCGCAGCATGATTGTTTTAGGCTTTATCACAATGTTGTTAAAGGAAGCATAAATTGCACAATTTTACAAGAAATAAAATAAGCAATCATTTTCCAGCAGTACACACTGCAGTATTTATAACTTTACAATATTGATCACAAACACATTATTCTCACCTTTTCACATCATGGAATTTTAAGCTAGATCACAATGTGTCATAGCAGTTATGTAATGCATATATTTACCAATTTTACCTTTTCCAAAAATTGTTTTAAAATGTTTTAATAAAACTGTGAACCGCAATAAAATTAAGCTTAAAGACATTGTTCACCCAAAAATGTACATTTCCTCACAGTGTACTCACCCTCGATTGGTTGCAACTCTTTATGAGTTCTTTCCTCAGTTGAACAAGAAGAAGATATTTTGAAGAAACCTGTAACCTGGAAAAACAAATACTATAAAAGTCAATAGTTACAGGGTCCCAACATTTTCAAATATGCCATAAGGGTTTGAAATAGGTAAAGGGTGAGTAAATGATTATGGACTTTTATTTTTGGGTGAACCATCTCATTAATATCAAACTTTTTTTTTCCAACATCAGTACTAAATGAAGTCTAACAAGCTCAAGATCACTTCTGAAGCATCCTTTTCTTATTACAGCTTTTGAGGACAAACCGTTAAATTTTATTAATTAACCGTGTCACAATCTTTTGTGTTTTTTCACTCTGGCCGACAACAATTAGGCATTATAACTGCCCTATAGACATGCCTGCCATGACTGTGTCAGTTGGCCACGAGTAATAATGAACCTGTGCCAGTGAAAGCTCGCATATTGATCTTTGTCCACTATTGTTCACCTCATTTTCTCCATCCACAGGAGCGTGTGTCCATCAAGGCTCATTGTTTGCGGTATGTATGCATTCCTCCTTGTTCTCACTTCCTTTTGATCTGATGAGATTGTGCAGATATCTGGGGCTTTAAGTCATAATACTGGCCCATTTCTGAAAGTCGGACATTGCTTTGTTAATTATTTAGCAGCCCATTAGTGGCACTGAAAGTAGTCGCCTGATAAAGTATCAGTCAGAATAGGTTTCACAGTCACTACAGATGTTTTTGTGCAGAAGTGCCTCATAAATAATGAAGAGTGCTGACTTTGTGAATGGTAATGTGGAGAAGACGGTCTAGATTATGCATCTTGGAGAACAAAAACAACTTTACTTCAGGTGTTTCCTCTACAGCTCAGTTTTAAATTGTCAGGTTTCAGAGTCTGAGTCCCATGCATTTTGTGGTTGTGAATGATGAGATTACTCTTTTGTTGTTCCACTTGCTGAATTAGTGGTTTGGAGGTTAATATGTGTGTGCAGTTTTGAACCTTTTTGCTGGAATAATAACAACACACCTTACAGCAATGCTTAACGCAACCTACATGGGAATGTGGTGCTCGACAGGCTTTCTTTCTGCTTTAAAAGAGAATAATGACACATTTCGGTGTCTGCTTTTGTGTAAAGCCGGTAATTAAAAGTAGTCTAAACACATCAGCAGGATTCCTTCCTTGACTGCCCTGAGAACTGGGAATGGAAGTGAATGGTATGTGTGCGTTATTTGCTATAATGCGGCTCCTCCTGGGATTCGAGAGGCTTTGTGGGGAAAAGGGGGAGCGTTTTGGGAAGACGGTCGTGGGCAGGTGGAAACATGTTGGAGGGAGTCAGGAAGAGGCTCTTTGGAGTTCAAAAGAAAAGTCAGCCAAAACACCTGGACGAGGAGCCAAAGTGTCCTGATAGGAAAAGGCAGGATTTAAGTTGTAATTATGGTTTCAGAGTGTTTTCAGGAGTCGTTAGCAAGTCAAAGTACTGGTTAAGATCATAAGTGAATGGTCACACCCTATCAAAACTTGGTACAGAGTTGACCTCTTATTATTTATATGGCTTGGTGTGTTAGAAATATTATAAAGAGTATATATAAAGTTTTGTAATGTTCAATTTTCCATCAGTATGATATTTATGTGTTTTGTGTCATCTGATAAAAATGAACAAAAAGGGAAAGTTCATTGCTGTCCAAAGCTTTTGGACAGAATGTGTTTTTTTGTTGGTTTATTTGATAAAAAAAAAACATTTATTTAGCTAGATAGTTTTAAATTCCTTTTTTAAAAGTAAAATACTTGTGGTAACACTTTATTTTGATGGTCCAGTTGAGAATTACTGTCTTAATATCAGAATCAGAATCAGAATCAGAATCAGTTTTATTGCCAAGTGTGCTTCACACACACAAGGAATTTGCTTTGGCTACAGAAGCTTCCAGTGTACATAAAGTGACAAGTGACAACACAGAATAAATATTATAAAAGACAAAAGACATTAAACAGAGATGCAGTCCAACGATCTGGATGTTGAAATGTATGTACAGATTTGTTATAAATATACAGGTTATAAGGTGCTGTGTGCAAAAGAGTAAGTATTGCATTATATATTGTTATAAGGTGCTGTGTACAAATGCGTAAGGAAAAGTATTGCATTGTATATTATTATTAGGTGCTGTGTACAAGTGCGTGTGAGAAAGTATTGCACATTTATTGCACAATAGGGGAAATATTAACTGTTCATGAGGTAGACGGCCTGAGGAAAGAAACTTTTCCTGTGTCTGGCAGTTTTTGTGCTCGGTGTTCTGTAGCGCCGGCCAGACGGTAGCAGTTCAAACAGGAAGTGTGCTGGGTGCGAGGTGTCCAGGGTGATTTTGCGAGCCCTTTTACTCACTGTGGAAGAGTACAGTTCTTGAAGTGTAGGAAGGGTAGTGCCAGTGATTCGTTCAGCAGTCCGGACTATTCGCTGTAGTCTACGGAGGTCAGATTTGGCTGCTGAGGCGAACCAGACGGTGATTGAAGTGCAGAGGATGGACTGGATGACAGCTGAGTAGAACTGCACGAGCAGCTCCTGTGGCAGGTTGAACTTCCTCAGCTGACGGAGGAAGTACAGTCTCTGCTGGGCTTTCTTCACAATAGAGTCTATGTGAGTGTCCCACTTCAGATCCTGAGAGATGGTGGTGCCCAGGAACCTGAATGACTCCACTGCAGCCACAGTGCTGTTCATGATGGTGAGCGGGGGGAGTGCAGGGGGGTTTCTCCTGAAGTCCACTATCATCTCCACCGTTTTGAGCGTGTTCAGCTCCAGATTGTTGTAACTGCACCATAAAGCCAGCCGCTCCACCTCCTGTCTGTATGCAGACTCGTCACCGTTCCGGATGAGGCCGATAACAGTAGTATCTGTTGATACTGACATTCAACAGTCATTTAACTGACTATAAGAAACATTGCAAGTACATGTCAACTTACACTAACCCTAACCTAACAGTCTACTTATAATCTAATGAGAATTAGTTGACATTAGTTGAGAATTAGATGCAATGTAACAAACGGACCATCAAAATAAAGTGTGACCATACTTGTTCCTCTAATGATGAGCATTGTATTTATCTTTAAATGAATATCTAATATTTATCTATGGAAAAATGTCACAGTTTCTACAAAAAAACATCAAACAGAACAACCGTTTTCAAATTTGATGAAGTGTTTCTTGTTTCACCAAATCAGCATTTTTGAAGGATTAACAAAGATCTGTCTCTGAAGACTGAAGTAATGGCATCTAATGTAATTTTACCACACAAATAAATAGCATTTTGTAAAATATATATATGAGAGGGTGGCACGGTGGCTTAGGGGTTAGCACTGTCACTTCACATCATGAAGGTCACTGGTTCGAGTCCCAGCTGGGCCAGTTGGCATTTCAGTGTGGAGTTTCTACGTTCTCCCTGTGTTGGCGTGGGTTTCCTCCGGGTGCTCTGGTTTCCCCCATAGTCCAAGTGATATAAGTGAACTGAATAAACTAAATTGGCTGTAGTGTGTGTGTGTGTGTGTGTGTGTGTGTGTGTGTGTGTGTGTGTGTGTATGTGTGTGTGTGTGTGTGTGTGTGAACGAATGTGTTTGGGTATTTCTCAGTACTGGGTTGCGGATGGAAGAGCATCAACTGTTTAAAACAGGGGTGTCCAAACTCGGTCCTGGAGGGCCGGTGTCCAGGAGAGTTTAGCTCCAACTTGCTTCAACACACCTGCCAGGAGGTTTCTAGTATATCTAGTAAGAGCTTGATAAGCTGGTTCAGGTGTGTTTGATTAGGGTTGGAGCTAAACTCTCCAGGACACCGGCCCTCCAGGACCGAGTTTGGACACCCCTGGTGTAAAACATGTGCTGGAATAGTTGGCGGTTCATTCCACTGTGGCGACCCCTGATAATCAGGGACTAAGCCGAAGGAAAATGAATGAATGACATGAATATATATAGGAAAAGAATTTAAATGACATTTTTTGTTAAATGCAGCCATAGTGTTTACATCAGTGGTGCTCAACCCTGCTCCTGGAGATCGACCTTCCTGCTGAGTTCAGCTCCTACCCTGATCAAACACACCTGAACCAATTAATTAGGACCTGAACATCACTAAATAATTACAGGCAGGTGTGTTTGACAGGGGTTGCAACTGAAATCTGCAGGACGGTCAATCTCAAGGAGCAGGGTTGGTCACCCCTGGTTTACATAGTACTTTTTTGTGCATTTTTTCTCAAACAAATGCAGCCATTATGAGCTATTATATTTTCATTTAAAAAAATAAATCATATTTTTTAAACATTTGAACGGTATAGTGTGTATTAATTCTTATAGTTTCTTTTGTGATAACAAACCACTTGTTGTGTGCCGCAGAAACCTGAACTTGAACATGGATAATTAATGAGCCTGTTGAGAGGGATATATTCAGCAGCTGATGTAGCAAAGTTTTTCAATTATTATGTGTGAATGACTGTGCCTTCCTTCGTAGTTTTTAAAAAAGAGAGTGATCTATACAGCTACTGCGAATACAACAGTATAGTATGACAGATGCAGGAGCCTCTCAGGAGTGTTAATTTCATCTTAGCAGGCAATGATTTAATACAGCAGTTTTTGCATTTCTGCTGTGAAGATTCTTTCCGATGAATACAGTAAAAAGATTAATGAGTCGCTGTGCAATAGCGCTCAACCTTCCCAATCCAGCAGCACATTCTGAAATAAGGTACAGCACCACATCTAAACATATCACTGGTGCCCTGGAGCACAAATTCTCTGCATTGCAAGTAGTTCACCTCTAAGCAAATCGAAATGTAGGGCAGCTCAAGAATAGAACCATCTAAACACAGAACCCCTGAAATGACGTATTTTGCTTGTTTGATTTGGTGTCAAATAAAATGTTTAACTCATTTCTACACAGATCTAGTATATGCCTGGGGAGTAGAACTGACATTTTTATGGAGTATGCATTATTCATTATACATGCATGTAGATATATATTTCATAACATTCATATATATAATGTTCATTATATTGAAGATAACTTGAAACAACCGTCTCTTCTTGTCTCTTATGATCTGTTGATGAGCACAAGGGAAAGACAACCTGTCACTCACAGATATTGACCAATGACAACAAATAATGATCTAACCATCCGTTCTATTCCCATAAGAAATAAATCAAATCATATCCTACAAATCTAGTTCAAGAAGCTCTTTAACTTGAATATACTTCACAATAAGGAACATAAGATGACTGCAACTTTCATTTCAAGCTGAATTTAGCATTATTTGAGCCATTTGCACATTTTATTTTTAAAAAATAAGCTTTTTTAAACCTACAAATAGCGCTGTGCAGTTAATCGAAATCGTTCCGCAATCGCGATTTGAAACGTTGGAATTAGCTAATCGCAGGAGGATGCAATATGAAATATACACATATTATATAATTTCCCCCACCCAGAGCAAATGCGTGACTGCTGTCTGTGTGTGCCAGTCTTACTATCCAATTGAGTGAGCACACTTTTGTTCTGCCCAATCAGAATTGCGCGACCGAACTAAGCGGAAAGCCCACAATAAAACAAGCAAACAGGTCATATGTAAGTGCTGTCGCAGAATTGTTGCCACAGCATGTGGAAATACAACAACCAGCACCTAAAAAGCACCACAGGTGGCTATATGAGGAGTGTCTTGCTAAAAGTAAACTAAAAGTATTGCTAGTGACAATCAATCTAGTAGCAAGTTGGCATGGGACGATAACCGTTTTCAAGGTATACCATGGTATGGAATCGTCAAGGTTATCATACCGCCAGAATTTATGTGTAAGATTTTTTATTTACATTTTTTGATGTTTTTTTTAGGTGTAAATTGTAAAGAAATCTGTATTTTTTAAACAAATGAAGACAGCAGAAGTCAATGATTCATTTGAATTATTTAGCCTGACATGTTTACTGCTCCAAAATACTTTAAATGTATCTCAAAATAAAATATATTGTGTTCAAAGGGGAAAAAGGTTTTGTATTTTAGCCAAACGTTTATAAAGAAGATATTTTAGAGCAGTAAACACAATACCGTCATACCGTGAAACCGTGATATTTTTATCCAAGGTTATCATACCGTCAGAATCTTATACCGGCCCATGCCTAGTAGCAAGCAACAGCAAAGTACGATTTCAGAGTTGCTGTTACACCATATGAAAAAACATCACGAAGGAAACAACTAACGACATAACTCACAACTGTTTGCTCTAGTGAAAAATTAGTGTTTATTTTCTGAATATATCTAAACAAATTTGAATGGAAGTTGGAGTTATTTAATATCTTTTCAGTTCCTTTTTTAACGAACACACACTGCGTTTTAGCAGTAGGAAGCTACCGTACAGATTATTGAGCTGAAGCTTGGCTACAAAATTAAATCGCAAATCAAATAGCAATCGCAATCTGTTTAAAAAAATCGCAATTAGATATTTTTCTCCAAATCGCACAGCCCTACCTCCAAATAGATTAGGTAGTGTGTTGTAAGAAATACAGCATTACTACAAACGGCTTCAAACTGAAATTCATGGTGCTTCTACATCCAAGCCACCCATGATGCCTTTTCCGGTGGTCAGCATGTTCTTCAGAGGATATAGAGCTTCATGACCTCGAGGCACATGGAGATTCTCCCCATTTTAAGCCTCATTAGGGTGTTTTTGTGATGTTCACATACCATCTGTTTTAACGAGAGGTCAATGTAACCTGTTTAATTATGCCTCAGTACACCTCAATCTGAAGCTGAACACTGATTTTACAGACTTATATATAAGATTGAGAAGATTGCATTAAAGCAACAAAACATGACGCATATATTTCTATTTTTTTTTTGGTCTGATGTTGCTAGCAGTCAATGTATTATTTACAATTTCAATTCCTCATATAAAGCTTGTATACCAAACCGTGAAAAGCAGGGTCTATTTATTCGAGCTATGTTCATGGATGAGGTGTTAAATAGGTATTTATATTTTCTACATAGAAATCTGAGCTAAATATCAAACTGACAAACCAGTTGGAGTCAGTGCAACTTAGCATTCAATTTTTGATTTCAGGATTTCCTCGATGTATAAACAAAGAATCGAATTTGAATTGTTCTTAAGTCTGCACATAAATGTGATCTACTTGTGTAAAAGCAAGCACCCTGCTTAACTAATAGACAAACAGTCCAAACAGCCTGAGCTGTCTAAAACCTCCTCAAACAGCTAGCTCTGGCTCGGCAGTTCCATCTCAGAGCTGTTTGTCTGGAGGTCATCGCCTTTTGTTCCTCAGTTCATTCTGAGTGATTATCTTACAGCTCTAAGCTGAAGCGTGTTTGCATGGTGTCTATTGCTGTGGACAGATTTTAAACGATGTGCATTCTTTAACGTGACCTCACGGGAAAAGCTAACTTTTGTGTAATGTTTGTTTTAAATTGTGGGCATCGACAGTTTCTCAGCCCCCTCCTTCTCTCTCTGCTTTCTAAAAAGGTAAATTAGTGTTACGTTTAAACTTGTTTCTGCCCCTCAAAAATGTACATTGTTATTAATTAATCACTCTGATAGTCTGATAGTCCAAATCTTTATGAGTTGCAGTTCAGATTGGAGAAGAATCTAGTTCTTGGAGAAAATAACTAAACATTCAAAGCTTGCCTTCCTAAACGTTGTTCTAAGGCTCAAAGTTTGTGAATGTTCGTAGACACCACACGGAAAGAACCTATATATATATTTTTACAATTATTTTTTCCTGTTTTTTTACCTTTATTGGATAGGACAATAGAGAGAATTGACAGGAAAGCATGGGGAGCAGAGAGAAGGGAAGGATCGGCATAGGACCACGAGGTGGAATTGAACTCAGGTCACCGTGAGCACCGGAGTGCATGTGTCGACGCACTAACCACTACACCACTGGTGCCGACGGAAAGAACCTATAGAAACATAGGTTATAGGTTTTTAATATGTGTGAAAATATATAAATATTTAATATTTATTCAATGTACATATACAGTAATATAGGAAAACAGGCATGTTTTCCTATATCAGATTCTTTCCGTGTTCTTTCCGTGTCCTATATAGGTTCTTTCCTGGCTCTCACTTATTTGTCATGGTTAAATTCCATAACATGCCAATTACATGTGATACCAATTTCAAGTGTTCGCACATACACAAATGTTTTGCTTTTTTTTGTTTTGTTCTTATTTATTGCCTTGATAATAGAACATATGAGCTAGGCACCATGTATGACAGTTGCCAAAGTGAGCTATATAGGAGACATATCTTGCATGTACATGTAGGGCTTATATGTGGATATAAAGAAACAATACAGAAGCTCTATATGGCCTGTATATCCACCTAAATTTTGCCTATATATGGCATATATACGTATATATGCAGCATATTATCATATATATTATCATATATCCCCATATAGGTTCTTTCCATGTGGGACCCCACAGATATATAGATATAGTCATGTGAACAAAAGTAAGTGAAGCACTGCTAATCAAATGGCTGAACTGATCATCACAAGAAGTTTTATCAGTGTGTTGATCTGGAGTCTTCAGATGTGTGTGAACACAATGCCTGTCACACAGATAAAGCTTAGCAAACGAACAAGACAATGATCCCAAGCACATCAGCTGATCCACAACCGAGCAGCTAAAAAAGAATAAAAACAGATGTTGCAACAGTCCAGAGCTCATCCAGAAATGCTGTGGCATGAACTATGCAAAACACATCTCTAGAATGATCTGAAAGAATGAGAAGGTCATACAGAAAATGATTGCTTTCATTAATACTGATAAATCTGAATCTACAGACATCGGAATCATTTTATTTTTATGACTTTTTTACCTTAGCTTTATGTTTGTTAAAGAAATAATGAGACGACGTGGTATGTTGATGTTGTTTATCTGAAGCTTTATCAAGCAAATTTTAAGATCTGCCAAGGATCATATAGGTTTAGGTATTTTAACTACGTCCTGATATGGAAAACCATCAAATTCAATACTTTGTCCTAACTTTTTCACAAGGCCATACAGTATATATATATAATCTGCTCTCGCGATGTGGTCCAAATTTTGGTTTTCCTCAGATTAATTTTTTACTCTAACTTGGAATTCAGTTTTACATGACACATCATGTGAAATCTGATGAAACAAACTCTAGGAGAAGAGAAGAGTTTGGCTACCTGTCGCTCTCCCTTAAGTGCAGCTGCTGGCAGAAGTCAACTCTCTGGCAGTCAGAATAATTCATGTTCAGACCTGATTCATTCTGACATTTAGGATTCAGCACTTCATGCACTACAATTTCATCCCCTGCTGATCCACCAAAAGATGGAGGTTTTGCGAATGGCCTACTGCTGTCATGCGAGATAAATTGACAGGCCTCATTTCAAAGGTCAATTTGAAGTTGAATCGCTCGCCGTTTTCCAATTTAACCCAGGAAACTTTGTGGAAACTCTCCCGTCGGAGCGTCAGCTTCTCTGTGTGGTTATCTGCACATCAGTGACTTCACCTTGCTATTGTTTCCGCTGTGTTTTTGAACGTGGCTCCCCCTGTGAATTCCATGGAGACGAGCGGAGGTGAAACGACAGAGGTGCGGAAAGATGGTAGCCTGAGGACAGACAGCCAGACGGGGCCTGTCTCTGGCTCCAGCCTTCTCCCCCCTCAAGTGCCTAATTTTGGTTCTTGCTCATGTTCTCCTGTTCAGTGGCAAAACAAAGCCTTCACGGTGTGGCCTGCCGCACAAGACGCTGGGACTGAGTTTGCACTTGTTTTGCTAGTAAAGAGATCTTCACACATCAAATCTACAGGCCTTGGAGAAAATCCCAACTGATAACAAGAGATCCAACATCGAGCCTCGGCCAAAGAATCTATCTTCCAACTCCAGCTTTTTTTTTTTTTTTTTTAGCAGGGTTTCATAATGAACTTAACTAGAGGCAAGACCCTGGCAGGTTCATGCAACAAAATGAATAGCTTTTATAATGAGCATCTGTTCAATTCAGCCTGGCATTTATGAGAGTAATTTAGGCATGATTTGTGATAAAATTGAAGTGCGTGATTCCTATCTTGACTGTGCGTTGGAATTTTATTACAAAGCTCCTTTTGACAGCGTTAAATGGAAACTCTTTAGATGTTTTTGCCGGTTTAAAGGGGATGTCGGTGTCGGTTGTGGAAATATTGATCCACCTCATGAATGGCCCCTTATCATCAGCGCCGGTTTAAATAGTGGGGAATTAGAAAGCAAATACCCAGGAGACGCTTTCAGTGCTTTATTACTAAACTTGAACTTCTTTAATAGCAGGATTGTACTTTAAATATAAGATTTCCCAAATCATGGCTAAGAGGAGCACTGCAATCAAAAGATAAAACATCCCAGAGCCTGTCATTTACATAGTTTAGTGTCATTCACATGCTATTTATAGTGTGTTGTGTTTAATACTCAGAGCGGATGCATAACTGTGTGTGTGTGTGTGTGTGTGTGTATTATGTGCTTTATTGTGTATACTGTGTAATAATATATTTCTTTGTTGGTGTGATAAGGTGTTTAGTGGCTTTTAAAAAGCTACCATGAAATTAAAAAATCTTCAAAGCTGTGGATTGGTTGCTCCTACCTGTGGCATTTTCTGTTGTATTGCTGGATAAATGTCCTTTTGTGAGAAACTGTTATAAGATGAAGGGTGTCACGGTGGCGCAGTGGGTAGCACGATCACCTCACAGCCAGAAGGTCGCTGGTTTGAGCCTCGGCTGGGTCAGTTGGCATTTCTGTCTGGAGTTTGCATGTTCTCCCTGTGTTCACTTGCGTTTCCTCCGGATGCTCCGGTTTCCCTACAAGCCCAAAGGCATGCTCTATAGGTGAATTGGGTAAGCTAAATTGTCTGTAGTGTATGTGTGTGAATGAGAGTGTATGGGTATTTCCCAGTGATAGGTTGCAGAAAGGCATCTGCTGCGTAAAACATATGCTGGATAAGTTAGCGGTTCATTCCGCTGTGGTGACCCCTGATTGATAAAGGGACTGAGCCGAAAAGAAAATGAATAAATGAATGAATTATAATATGAAACTGGATATCTGATGATTAATTTACAAAGACATTCCAATTAAGAAAAAATCTGATATTGTGATATTTTATTTTTTTTTGCAATAAATATTGCGATATGAAAACAGTTTCACAGGATAGTTTGAATAGCACTATATGACAGTTTTCATGGAAGTCTAACAGTATTCAGGTACAGAAATTAAATATTCACAATGCAAATATATATATATATATATGTATTTCATACTTTGCTTTGTCTTCTTGTCCACGTTTATAATATGTATAATTCTTGTAGATAAAGTAAAAATATTGTTTTGTTTTCAACTTCAAATGAACAAATCAAAATCTGCCAATGGGGTTATTAAAATAATCTTATTTTTTACTATGAAATGTAGATATTTGGAGTAGAAACAAGACAAAAATTCAAAGAAAGAAAAACTTATAAATTATATGTATAATGAAATACAATTAATCTTTGTTACACCTCCAAACATTCTCTTTTTGTGGCCAAAAAAACATAATCTTGAAATGCTCAATCAAAGGCCTTAAAAGCACATGCAAATGATAAACTTTCACTCTGTTATGGTTAAACTTAGCAGTCACTCTACAAACCAGATGTGTTCCATGGCTTCTGGTCAACTATAATTCAAACTAAACATTGCAGATATTGCGATGTGACTTGCAGATGCACACATTGCCATATCGATGCTGAAAAGATATGTTGTGCAGCCCTAATTTCAATACATAACATTTAACTGCCGTTTCCAGGTAACACAAAGTCTCGAAGCACTAAAAATCTACTCTTGTCTTTAAAACAATATAAACATGATTACTGAGCAGATCATCTAAGTTAAGGATTCACTCAGTTTAGTGTAGGTTAATTTTAAACATGAAGCTTTTCACTTCATATTTCATTCACAAACTATACATGCAACAGTGTAATGTAATGCCATAGTCAATATGCAGTTTAATATCAGACACCTCACATTTCACTCCAAAACTGCAGTAGGGTTGCACAGTATATCACCTCAGCAATGCAGACATAGCAATGTGGCATTTACAATAGTCACACCGCAGGATGTGTGATGTCATTTTGCATCTTTGTTGACTAGGCACATCAGTAAAACCTAAAGCACTCCTTTTTTATTTGTGCTTTTTGTACTTTTGTATATTTTTATCATTTACATGTAGAGCTTGTCATTTGAACTGAATTCAGAATAATGAATTCTTTCCAAATAGAGCTATTCAAGTCATCTAGTGAAATTGTTTTTATATCACAGAAAAACAAAATATCACAACATATTTTGTCCTCCAATATATTTTGTCCCTGAACTGCATTGAAATGTGCTGTAAGTGATGCAATATCATTCTGTACCCACAACTGATACACTCGTCAGGATTTTATTAGCAAAACACAAAAGAACAGCAACTCAGAATCAGTTTTTTAACTCTCTTAACTTTTCAACAGTTTAATTCATCCTTTTTAAAAAAAACAAGATTTATACATTTTCATTTCCACAATCAGACCACCTCCCCCATCAGAATTCCCCCTCAGGGTGTTTTTTTTAGGAGTTGCATGAGAATTAAAGAGACGTGGGGGTTCAGAGCAACACAATGGAGTAGGCGGGTTAAGTGAGGCTTCTAAATGTTTAGTGACCTTTACACCGTAGACCTTCTTGTAAGCAACACAAGTGTGGGGGTCAAACCTCGTCAGGAAGTGTGTAACGTCCAACTGTTTTGCCACAGAAGAACGAGATCCAACTCATTAGCAAAGTCATCGGTTGCTCTCTCTTTTAGCCTACTTGTTAATTTTATAAAAGTGTTTAATAGCTGTCTTTTTAAAGGAAGATTCTTTCCAGTTCTTCCTGTCATTGCAGTATCCAACATTTAAAGGCGTAGTTCATCCAAACATAAAAATTTACTCACCTTCAAGTAGTTTCAAACTATGATCAGGTTCAAATTTTAGGTAAAACACAAAAGAAGATATTTATATAAATGTTAGAAACTGGAAATCACTGACTTTAGTAGGAAAAACAAATACTATGGAAGTCAATGGGTGCAGGTTTCCAACATAAAAAAAATGTAAAAAGAAACTCAGACAGGTTTGTGACTAGTGAAGAATGAGTAAATGATGACAGAATGTTCAGTTTTGAGTGAACTATACCTTTAAGACATTATACACTCAGCTACACAAGCTTAATTTTTTAAATGAAAGAAGATCAAAGCTTGTCCTCGACTGAACTAATTCAAGTTAGAGGGTCTTTTTAGCGGCAGGCCCTCCCAGTAAAACCTGCTACTCTGTGGTGTTTGGATGCCACAAACAAACCTGTGGGTGTATTAATAGAAAGCAATTACTGTACATCTGCTTGGGGTCGTGCTTCCCATGCCACCTTTTTATAGACATTCTTTATCTTGTCTGTTGGAAATAGCAGGCAACCTCCACCCTCTTTCTTATGCGAGTCAGCAAAGTGTGCTTACTTTTGTGGCAGTTAGGGAAGGTAAACAAGCGCCTCTGATTGTTCACCACCCTCCACACACCGGGATCCACAGACGCCATTAATCTCATCAGTTCAAAGCTGCCATCACCCACGAGCTCGGTTCAACAACCAAATGCTCTAGGGCAATGTTTTTTTCTCACAGATTTCACACTTCTGTTGGGTAAATGAAGTTAGACATGTTGGGGTAGTTAAAACCATGTATTAATAATATCTTAGGCCCCGTTTACACTAGTGCGTTTTCGTTTTAAAACGCATAAGTTTTGCTATGGTTACGCCATCCATCCACATTTCGCCAGAATTTTCGAGGTGCAAAAACGGAGCGTTTTGAAAACGCTGGAGAGGCCGTGTTCATTCTAAAACACTGCTGCTGCGTCTCAGTGTGGATGTGGGAAAACGGACATCTTTGAAAACTGAGGTGTGGCTGCAGAGATTCGCTACGTGATTGGGGCTTTGGGTCATTGCGTATCCTTCCCTTATTCGTCAAGCGCACATGGCTATAACGTCACCGGCAGACGGCAGACCAGCCTTCACTGTAAACACTGTATTTTCGATAGCCATGGATGTTTTATATTCATTTGTTACTTTAAGTAACAACTCAACCTCATCGTCTGTCCTCAAAAAGACCTCTCTTGCTTTCTTAACCATCGCGTTCATCGCTCAACCAGCGGATCGTTTTCATGCTAAAACGCCGTTTTAAAACTAAAACGCACTAGTGTAAACGGGGCCTTAGATGATTCGTATCAGATACAAGTGGCCAGCCAATACATCAGAGGTCATAACCATGAATACAGTTTATTTTTAATACATTGTTAAATGTAAGATTTAAGTCTAGTTTACCAAGTGTTAACATATAAAAATGTCAATCTTTCTTTATTTTCACATTTCACATCATCGGAAAAGTTGGTTTTATGCTTGATGCACACGCGGCTTTAGCGTCAATGCTTGACATAGGGCTTGTCTGAAGTTGGGGCTGACACGATTGTCATCGGAGCATCAGCCAATAGAATTTATCCATAATCGGCTACTGTCTGAGCTAGGGTATTTGCATAAAGTGATATGATTGGCTGACACTTCTATTGGCGCTTAAAGTTGAGAAATTCAGGTCACACTTTATTTTGATGGTCTGTTTGTTGAATTTAAGTTACATTGCAACTAATTCTCAGTAGATTATAAGTAGTGTCACAATCAGAGGAAGGAGAGGCAGTCAGAAGTAGCAAACAATATATATTTATTGCTGTAGCAACGTTGACACAGATATTAGGTAGGCAAAAGGCAGTCTTTGGTAATGGGGATCCAGACAGAGGCTAGTAAGATCAGTCACTTCCCTGAATGGAGGATGATGACGAAGAGTAGATGCAGAGCAGTTGCGGAGCAGTTGCAGAGCACAGGAGGGTTTCAGAGAGCGGTGTCAGGAAGGCTTGGGTGATCATGTCCATGTGTGATACTCGACGGTGAGTGTACGGATGAGGGGAGTCTAGGTGAATGAGAGTGATCAGAGGGAGAGTGCTGAGCTGGGGACGTGACAAGTAGACTGTTAGGTTAGAGTTAGGGTTAGTGTAAGTTGACATGTACTTGCAAAGTTTCTTATAGTCAGTTAAATGTCTGTTGAATGTCAGTATCAACAGATATTAAGTAGACAGTCTACTAATACTTAAATGGACCATCGAAATAAAGAGTTACCGAAATTCATAACTTCAAGCCACACTGACGGATCCACGATTCAGTAATACTTGACATCATCCATTGGCGCTGAAGCCCTGTGTGAATTGAGCGTTAGGCATGTATTGTTTTGTTTATATCAATAGCCAAATTATTGTGTAATAATAATAACCTTGTTTATGAATTTTAGCATGATTTAAAGCACAAATATGAATTATTTGTAATTAATTATTTGAAGATTGAAATGTAATATGGACCAAATATTACACTTACTGCTATAAAATAGTTTTGGTTGGGAAACCTTGTAATCGTAGGCTTACATTTTGTCAGACAAGTGTTTTTGACATTTGTTTTATTATAAACCTCAGCATATAATAAAATAAGGACACACATTTAACTTGGTTCTTGAAATTGACAGTTGTTCAGTGTTAGTTTACAATCAAAATTTAAATAACATGAAATAAAATAAATGGCTGTGTAATTAACCGTTGCTCATTATTGTAATATTAAAGGCATAACAAAAACAAAAGTTTTCTGAAGTTTCCACATGCGTGATTTGTTCCGTTTCATACGACTCCCATGTGTCACATCCCCAGCCCAGCACTCTCCCTCTGATCACTCTCAATCACCCAGACCATCCTCCAGCCGTGCACCATCACCAATCTATTAGCTCGTCACCTGATACCACTCCAGACATCCCTTCATAAGTTCCCTTCATTCTGACACTCACCGTCGAGTATCAGACACACATGGACACGATCACCCTAGCCTGCCTGAATCCTCACCTCGTTACCCTCCTGTGCTCTGCAACTACTCCGCAACTGCTCTGCTACTCATCTTCATCGTAATCCTCCATTCAGGGAAGTGACTGCTCTTTCTCTCCTCTGTCTGGATCCCCTATTCCTGAGACTGCCCTTTGCCTACTATATACCTGTGTCAACGTTGCTACAGCAATAAATATATGTTGATTGCCACTTCTGACTCCCTCTCCTTCCTCTGATCGTGACACCATGCTTTTTATTTAACATATGATTTTTTAAATAGCATTTCATAGTACAATATTATTATATTATCACATTATTATAAGTATACTTATAATATTATTACAATACTATAAGTATATTGTCACTTTCATAGCTTTAGACGTGACCGTTAAAGATGTAGTTACTAGAGCTGTAAGATATCAAAGAAAAATGTGAAATGGGATAGCATGCTAAATAATGTGATATTCGATATTATATTGACAAAAATGACATAACCAACATGTTTCATATTATTTCAAGGAAAAGAAGGCATTGCTGCTGAAGCCATGCTACTGAAGCCATTTTTTACTGTTAAACAAATCAGACATTGTAGCAATGTAAATAAACAGCAACAACAAAAATAACACCATCACTTTGCTCCACTTGTAGTTATTTCAATGGCTTGCTTGCTTGAAGTCAAGAAAACCAGCATGTCCGCTGTGCGTGTTGACATGTTACTACAGTGCCTGATGTGCTGAAAAGTCTTTCAGAGTGTGTGCTATAGTGGCAGGCACACAAAGATACTGTTGTATCAAATTGCTCCTTTTTCGCAAACCATTGCAATATGTATTGCACAATATGCACTTTTTTTATTTTAATAATTTTGATATATTGCATACCTCTAGAAGCTACCAGCATACTGTCCACAATTTCTTTAACACTTTTCTGAACAGTAAGAGTTTGATTTTGCAGCTACCTGTGGGGTATGGAAAAATGTAGTTATTATTTTCTATTTGAATGTCCTTCAGATATTACACAGATATTAGAGTCGGTCACAAGATGTTCTTCTCCACAGGCTTCCTGCCAATTTTCCAGAAGAATTGTTCCATCAATTTTAGCCTACCATTTTTTCTTTTATCTGTAAGGTGTTATTTGATTTCTTTGACAAATTTCCCTTATACCCTCTTAGATATGCCTTAGACAAACATCCCTCAGAAGTGAATGACCAGAAGTGAAGTCTATGGGGCATTTTTAATACTTTCGAATTCCCTTTTCTTTGTGAGGAAATGTTTCATTTGGAGAAAATGTCTCAGCAAAATGTGTATTTCGTAGTTTGACTGAACAATCCAATGTTTAAAAGTTGACATTTTATGCAAATTCTAGGCCATATTGTTTGAGCAATTTAACATATAAAAAAATGAGCATGGCTTTTTTTGTTAAGTGTTTTTCAGATCACCCTTGAAGTTATTACTTGTGTTTAAAAGTGACTATATTTCAGGTTCACGTTAAACACAATACATTCAGTAGAAATCTAATGCATGTGCTTAGCTTAAATTACAAAGCATTCTGAATTTTGAATCAAATGTGAAATATATATATATTTTGAGTGTATAGAACTTTTTGACAGACAGAATATATTTATTTAATTATTGCTACTTTGTTGAGTTCAGTTGAAAATACTTCATACTGATTTTTGCACTTCACATTCAAATTGTAACCAGATACAACAGATATAATTCTAGCTCTATATATGCTGTTACTTCACATGCTTCTAAACCCTCTTATTTACATATTTGCGTCAGAGTCATTGATTGGACAAATCAGCATATCACCTGTTTACATAAAGACTGTTATGTTTTGCGCACTTATATTATAGATTGCCAACAAATTTTGAATTTGTCCTGGATAGACTTCTAGTTCTGTTATACAGCATATATATATTTTTAGTGTAGACAAAGAATATATTTCAAGGCCATTACTAATTTTTAAGGGTTCAAGAAAGCTTGGGGAGCAGAGAGAGATGGGAAAAATCGGCAAAGGGCCTCAAGTTGGGCCTCAAACTTGGGTCGCCTCAATGCCATGTGTCGATGACCACTAAGCTATTGGCACCGAGATTGCAAGGCTGCTTCTACAGTACAAAACAGTCTGAAGATGGCACCTAAAAAGTGCTCTGCATCCACACTTGTTTTCAATCATTTGCCAAATGTTGGTCAGCAACACTAACAAGACTGAAACTGCTTTGTTTAGTCCCTGTCAGATGTAAGGTAAGATGCTTTAAGTATTTATGTCTGGCATTCATATACTTTCTGTCTCATTGAAATGTCGCAGCAATATGTTGAGAAAAAGCAAAAATAATACTTTTTTAAAAAACATTTTTTAATGGACCAATAGTGAGGTGGAGTTTTAAAGTTGTAAATGCAAGCAAGAATATAGGCTGAAAGATGTGCCAAAACAACTGCTCTCAGTAAATTTTCTGCGTCCTTTGAAGAAAAACAATCTGGAGCATTTTCCAAACCGGCATAAATCTTTAACAATGCTGTCCGAATGGAGAACTTTCAAAGCAACTGCTGTATAATGTCATCCACCATACTGGATTAGTCCCATAACAAAAAATACATCATAGTTCTTCAAAGCCTTTTCCAAAGCCATTTTCAAATGAATCCCTTTTTGCAGAGCATTTTTAAAAAAGTATGTTTTTCATTGCCTAAAAAGGCCTCAGAGTGCATGGAAGCACAAAATGAAGAGACAAATTTGTTGTGTTGACATGGTCTAAAGAATGTTGGTAGCCATTGACATTCCATCATAGTTCTCCATCACAGAACATCTTCTTTTGTGTTGAATAGAAAACTCTCATAATGATCTACAAATCTGTCTGCTTTGACAACTCAATGTTCTTGTTCTCCCAATGTACCTTGAGTCTCTGATGTAATCAAAACCAAAAAAAAAGGCTGATGATTTGTCTAGCAGTTCAAGCAACCCACTGACTAGTCATGCAAGATTCATTCTCTTTTCTTTGATATTCCCTTTGGCTCTCCTGATGTCTCTGTGTTGAAAGGAATGCTCTTGTTCTTTGTGTCGCCTGTCTTTGCTCTCCAGTCGAGGCTTGGCCAATGGCCAGTCTCTGTGCTGCAGGATGATTTACAGGTAGACAGTGCTGCGAGACTGCTAGTGCTCAATTTCTTCATGCTCCCTGTGGTTATCACACAACTGTGTTTGCCTCACCACCTGTCTTTTCCTCTTCTCCTCTCCTGTCATCCGTTCTAACATCAAACGAACGCTGCACTTAGCCTCTCTCTGTTCAGGTGTCATGACGGTTATTGTTAGCGGTGCAAAACACCTGGATAGAGTCTGCTTTGCCTCTTAATGGGGAAAACTGTAATTTGCAGCGGAAAGATTGTGGAAAAAAATGAGTGGTACGGAAGGGGAGGGAAATCCTTCAAGGTATTTTCACAGGCAAGTGCTGATCTGTCATTAGCTTCTTCTGTTTTGTCATTTCAGAGACATAAGGGTGAAAATTACCGTTAGCGCTATCGACACAGTAAAGAGAATCTTTGAATGCTATGGGAAGTGCGATTCATCAATGGACCATTTGCATTTCAGTTCCTTCACCTGCTTTAGGGCTTCAGAGAGTAGTTCAAATCTTATCTTAAGGATTGCGGTTGGGGAGCAAAAATTCAAAACCTTGCTAGATTTTCACTTTGATATGCTGGGATGCTGTGTGTTGAAGGGGTATTTGAAGTAAAATGTTGCAGAAATGATCAATGCGGGGAAAGCATTCAAGCTTTCTCTCTCTGCGGTGAGCGCTGAGGTACATAGCTTCAGCGTTAAAGGCCCTTGACAGAGCCATGCGTGAATAAATACTCTGAGCTCGTTTCTCCTAGGTGAGAGTTTGACAACATGTTTACTTTGATAAGCTGGCTCCAGGTGTGACCCAGGTGTGTCATTCCTTTCAAATACCTACATGGAGTACCTTAGTGAGTCGTGTCATACATATATAAGTTTGAGGATAGCAAGATGCAGAGATGCATTAAATTAATCAAAAGTTACAGGGAAGAGATTTACAGTATGTTGTAGAACAGTGGTCCCCAACCTTTTTATCACTGCGGACCTGTCAATGCTTGACAATTTTACCACGACCCGGGAAGTGGCTGTACATAGATTGCTAGGTGACTATTTCTCAGGGGATGACAAGCTGACAAAACATTGCTGCAACTCTGATACAGGTTTTATGGTGTGCCTGGAGATCATTCAGACTCATATAGTAGATAAAACAGAAATATTTAATGATTTCTTGTGCGGTCGGATCTATGAACCGGTACCGGTCCACGGCCTGGGGGTTGGGGACCACTGTTATAGAAGACTTTCAATTTGAAATAAATGCTGCGATATGAAACATCTTCATTAATTAACAATCGTTTATTCGTACTTTGTCATTCTTCGACGTTTCTTTCTTTTTTTTTTGATGCTTTAAAGTATAAAAATGCTTTTATTGATTCTTAGTATCATATAATTTATGCAAAACATGAATTAATAAAGATGCATGAATACTCAGCTTTGCCATCACAGGAATAAATTACATTAAAAATATTCTCAAAACAATGTGTCAGGGTTTGAGGGTGGGTAAAGGGAGCGAGGACTCAATTGCAGAACAAAAGGGTATTTATTAATAACAAAATAAAACAAACAGCAAAATAAACATTAATTAAAAAATAAACAAACAAACAAACTAGACTGGGCTTGTATGGTTGACAAGGATCCGGACTGGAGAGCAAGACAGGACAAGGGGTATCAACGGCGACGAACTGGCACTGGACAGCAGACATTAGGAGAATATAAGGCAGAAATAATTAACAAACAAACAGGTGAACAGGATCAACTGGGTTAACAAGGAGGGTGGGGCGAGACAATAGACGGGAGAGCACATGACACAAGAAAACACCACAAGCCATGCGCTCACATAAAACGGGACAAGAACATGCAGCCAATGAGAGAACTCATTAACCGCGTGCTCTAAACAGACAACGGAAACACACGGCCACTATGTAAACAGGGCCACGTGCTTAGACAAATGCAAGACACAAGCACATGATAAAATGAAAACATCTAACCGTGCGCTCACACATGCAGCGCGCATGCTTCATCCCAGCGCCAAACGAATCCGGAACCAACTAGACTTAGACGCTGGGAATGAAGCATCATGCTGCCGACAGACAAACACCAGGACGAGAGCGCGCAATCGCGAACACGCCCAGACCCCACGCGCCCGTATCAAGTGGGAGCGTGCAAGGTCCAAGCGCGCCCACAATTGGCACTCATACAGAGACACAATGACAACACAGGACTAGACAGGGCTAGTGTCTGGACTCTGCCACCAAAACAAGAATTAACAAGACTGGAGTGGCAGAACCCTGACACAATGGTAACTTTAAACCAGGGATGTCCAGGCTTGGTTCTGGAGGGTTGGTGCTCTGCAAAGTTTAGTTCCAACCCCAATCAGACACACCTGGGCTAGTTAATCAAGCTCTTACTAGGCTTTCTAGAAACATCTTTGCAGGTGTGTTGAAGCAAGTTGGAGCTAAAATCTGCAAGACACCAGCCCTCCAGGACCACGTTTGGACACCCCTGCTTTAAACTATAGTCATATTTGACAACGGTGTCTGAAAACAAGCACTTTTTGAGATGGACAAAATATTTCCATTTTATTCAAAAGTTTTTAAATAAAAAATACTATGTTTTATGTTGCTGTTGTTAACATCAAAGTCAGCAAAGCAATTGGCTTTAAATGTCTGTCCCATGGTATGACCATATTGGGGAAAGTCAATGAGTATAAAGAAGACTAAATATAAAGACTTTGTCACAAATTGTTAGAGCAGTGGCTAGAGAGTCAATTTTGTGCTGCTAAAAGTTGGGTATCAGGGCTTCACAGGCAAATTGTTATAGCAGACTTTTAATCTCTCTGGTGTCTAACCAAACCACAGAAGCCATCAAGCATATCCAGGAGACTTTGCAATGGCTCTGGGTCAGGATGGGGAATCTATGGCTTAGTGCACCACTGATCACCACCAGTTTGTTCCACTGGGGGAGGGTTTAAACACAGTGGGTCTATCACTGAAGACATGCCCAAGTAACGTCATTAAATGTTGAGTCAAATCAACGGTACTATAGCTCAGCAGTAACTGTGCGAAGTTTGCTTAAAGGTGCCACAGAATGCATTACTGCATTTACACAACTGTTTTCTGATATATAAATAGTATTGTGGCTGAGTTAAGTGCAAAAAAAGTCAGTTTACAAGACTATGAGCTGTCCCTAGAATGAAAAGGCTTGATTTTATCTTATTTGTAAGAGTTGTGATTACTATTAATAAACTCTGCTCTGATGCTGCTCTCAGCTCATGTCTCTGATATGCACAAAGCATGATGTACTCCGAAATACACAACTGCAAAATAATCATTCTTCAGTTGTCAAAAGTAGTTGAAGAAATCAAGTAGATGCCTTATCAAATGACGGTCAATTCAAATGAAGTGGAGTCAAATGAAGTAGAAGTCTCTAGACAACTAAATCTGCTCCTCCATAACAGCTCCTGAGTTATGTGTTGTGAATGAAATATTGATACGTTATAATAAAACCCAACAAAAGGGACTGATAGAGATTTATTTAGAGTTGTATTTTGTGGGTTTAACGGATATGAAAGTAAGTAAAGTACGTTTTTGAATTTTAATGCCATCTTTTCACTCTAGAACAATCACAATAAGAGCTGAGTGATATGACATGATGCATTAATATGCATTAAAGCTTCTATTCAGCTGCCTACATATGTCTGATGCCTCATTATAAACATACGCATTTGTCTGTTGCCTCATTACAAACATACATGGCAAATGTAACAATACACAGGTAAAATGAACAGAAGATACAGTCAAATTTTACAGACAAATTTTGTCCTTGCCTTGCCTTGCCTATACTTCATGCTTGGTTGTATTCTTTCACATACTTAGGAAGTATAATAGGCTGTAAAGATACCGTGTGGAACATCACAGTCAGTGTTTTGTTTGGATAGGCCTGACGTTCAGAGATATTTTACGTGAGAATGAGTAAACAATAGTGCTTGAGGCTCATGGTATGTTATATCCATGTACTGAACTCCTATTATTTAACTATGCTTAGGTATATCCAAAGTTTGGATTCTCTGACACCTTAAACTCAGAATGCTAGAGATGTCTTACTCGGTGTCTAAATATCTGACCCTTCATGGTCAAGCAACAGATCAGAGCCTAATATGGGTTTTACAAGCAGACAGACGTTCTGCTCCCTGCCCATAAGTCATGCCACGACAAAGTCATATTAATGAGCACCAGAGGCACCCAAGCTGAGCCGTATACAAAAGCCTCCTCTCTTTGTCCTCCCAGAGGTAAGGCTTAATTTTGGTGCCCAGTGTATTGTCACTACTGTTCCACAGAAAGAAAGTGATAATGAGAGAGCAGAGCTTATTCGCTCTCGCTGCTTGATCCTTCATTTTTGTGTGAAATTCAAAGAGAGTGATCATGTAGCAGGTTTGCCATTAAAAAAAAACTTGCTACAGGCACAATTTATTTGCAGATTATGATCAATTTATACTTTATTAATTAACTGTACACTACAAATGCAAGTAAACCCATTGCTTTTAAAGTGATTAGTTGACTTTACTCAAAAAACTGCTTAAAGCTGCTGCCTTAAAATTAAGTAAATTAACGTTGGGCATAATTATAAAAAGTAAGTTAAGTTACCCTAACAGTTCCAAATTACAAAAGGTAATTCACTTTTTTAAAGTAAAGTAACTAAATGCTTTTAACAATGTGTGTAACCTTAACTTAACACTGGTGTTGGTTTTTGAATGTCAAAAGTAATAACTTTTTATATATTATAATCCTAAACTGCATATACTAGCTTAAAAAGACCTACAATCAAACTATTCATACCTATTCATTACGACTTTAAGTTACTTTTATTCAACCAGCTAGGTTTTTTGTCAGGAAATGACACAGGCTTCTCCCAAAACATAATAAGACGCATCATTGTGGGGGAAAAATAATTCTTACCTTTTATTTACATTTGAACAAAAAGTGGCATGTCCAAAGTTATTCATACCTTTCTCAATAATCAATAGAAAAGTCTTCTTAATTGGCTATTACTGCAATCAAACACTTACTATAATAGCTGACCAGCTTTTTGCATGTCTCCACTGAAAATTTGCTCATTCATCTTTAGCGCCTAGCTCCAACTCTTTCAGGCTGGAGGGTCTACATCTGCCATGACCCTGATCTTTAGCTCCCTCCAGAGATTCTCAATCAGATTTAAGTCGGGACTCTGGCTGGGCCACTTCAAAACGTTAATAATTTTCTCAGGTAATAATTTCATAACCAGTTTTTTGCTGTGTGTTTTGGGTAATTGTTATGCTGAAATGTCCACTGGTTCCCAAGGTCAAGTATCTCTATAGACTGCCTGATGCTGTTGTTGAGAATTTTGATGTATTGCTTCTTTTTCCTTGGTGCCATTTACTGTATTTAGGTTCCCTGGTCCACCGGGTGAAAAACACACTCCTTAAAACCATGTTTGATAGTGTTGAAGGTTGGAATCAGGCATTAGTTGTTTATTTCAATTAATATTGGTATTACCGTATTTTGCAGTATTGGTGTTATCTGTGCTCTAACTCTGTTGGTTTTGAAAATCAAAAATAATATGTTTATTTTTAAACCCTAAAATGCATTTGAAGGTTTCAGGTGCAAAAAACTATAAGTGCCATCTCAAATTTACTTCTAAAAAAATTATTTTTCTCAAGCTTCTGTGTGTAGGTTCAGTCATTTCTCTTTTAATGCAAATAATAGATTATTTTCATTCCCTTTAAAGTGACGTAACTAAACATAGGCATACAGTAGGAGGCTGAGAAAAAAATCCTGATTTTCAGAAGAAAATTTCTTTTTCTTTTCTTTTCTTTTTTTTTTTTTTTTTTTTTTGCACCTGAATTTTTTTATATATGGACTTAAAAAGACATAGATGCACACCTGAGAGTGAATGGGGCTGTTATGGCAATAACAGCATATGTGGGTAGTGTTAATTAAATTTATGACTGACATTTTTAGCCCTGTGTTTGACAAACTACAAACTGCTTGCTTAATGTTGTCTCTGCATATTAATCTGAGATTTTGTTTTTACCTAGAAAATAAATACTGTGTGGAATAAAGGATCTTTTAAGCTAGACATCTTAGACATCTTCTATCTTTGTGTTATGTACATCTGCTTATTTCTTTTTTAGACTCTAAGCTTTACATGAAGTGCTCACACAGAGAACAGAAGGCTGACCTTTGAGAGGGCCGTATTTCTGTTTTTCCACTCATACACTGACAGGTCAGGCGGTGGACAGGTGTAAGCAGTCCAGGGGCACGTTGATTGAGCGGACTCCCTCTGTCATATAACTGTTTTATTGCATTGAGTGACAGTTGTTAAGACAGAGAGTAACAATTTAACAGACAGATAAGATTTCCACTGGGGTACTCATATAGACTCAACCTAAATCCACTGAGGAAAAGACTACTTACTGTTAACTACTGACACTGAATCATATTTGACATACTTCTGTCAGGCACAAGTCCTCCTGCTATAGTGATATGAATTACAGGATTTTTGAGTAATTAATGAATCAGAAAGCACCCTTTACATCTCCCTATACATCAGTTACCTCTTCTTGTTACCAAAGGCTGTTCTTGGAGGTCTGTCATTGTGAAAAGTTCACTTTAATTGGCTCTTTATTAGAGTAACGATGAACTATTATGATTTCTTATACTTTGATACTGTTCTTAATAGTAGTTCTAAATTGTCAATACATACACTCTCCAAACATGTAAACAAAAACTTTATAATGTTACATGTACTTAATAATGTAACAACAGAGTATTATTCATTTCAATCATGTTTATTTCTATAGCGCCTTTACAGTGTAGATTGTGTGAAAGCAGCTTAAGTTCTAGTAAATTGAAACTGTGTCAGGCCAGTTTTCAGAGTTAAAGTTCAGTTTTAGTTCAGTTCAGTGTGGTTTATTTTCCCTGCTGAAAATCCAAACAACGAAGAGCAAATCCATTGATGCGCAGGTCCAAGGGCCAAACCAAGCCAGTGACAAGGAACAAAAATTCACCAATTGACTAAAGTGAAGGGGGGGAAAAAACCTTGAGAGAGACCAGACTCAGTTTGGCATGGCCAATTTTTCCTTTGGCCAAACTTTTTATGCAGAGCTGCAGTCTAGGTGCCAGAGGATGGGGAACACTGGACGTCCATCTTGGAGCAGCTGCAGGTGTGAGTAGGGCACCGGCAGGTGTTCAGACTGGCCCATGGGATCAGTGTGAAGACTCATCTGTCACAGAGGTCTTTCAGGAATCAGTCTTATGCTCTCTATTCCTCCATGACGGCCACAGCTCAGGATTCAGCCTGGTCCAGGATTATGAATACCTGAGCATCATTTCTTCACAGGTCTTGGATCGTATCAATGGCGTTGCATAATCTCTAGAGACTTCGAGATGAGTATCCCTAGGTGGAAATAGAGAGTAAAGAAAATAATGAGCCTAGCTGCTGTTAGTGTATTTAAACACAAAAAGTGCTATAAATGCATTATTATGCATAATTGCACACAACGAGCTCTGTTAAACATCACTTACACTGTAAAAAAATACCACATGATACCACATAATAAAGTTCCACATGATACCGTCATGTTTCCCAGTGCAAACTGATTAAGTTAACTCAATTGTCTTTACAAATTTAGGTGTATTGAACATGAAACAATTAAGTGCGCGTTGTGATGATTTAGCTCATTTTTAGAAAGTAATTGGACCAAGAAGCAAAAATAATTTCTTTAGAGTATAGAAAACATTTGGAAATTATTTAAAATGTCACAGGATGGCTATAATTTCCCCTTCACCTGTGCATTCACCTGCCAGTAGACCGTCACATCAAATAAACCAGAAAACGGATGAAATATGACACCAGATTTGAAAAGAAATCTGTCTTCTTTGACTACTTGTGATCTATACTATAGGCTACCAAACAATACCATGTGTAAACAGTGCCTAAAGGTGAATTTTGTTTGTCTCTTCATTAGTAGGATTGAATCACTGGCAACTTAAAAACTGTGATATCTTTGTATGTATGTGTATCTTCCATCAAAAATACCACTGTGACATGAAGGGAGTCATGGCCAATCACAAGTTCAGTCAAGGTTTAATTTCCAGACAGGCGTTTCACTCCCTGCCCTTCAGTCATGCCATGACAAAGCCATGTTAATGAGCACCAGAGGCACTCAAGCTAAGCCATATATAAAAGCCTTGTCTTTCTGCCCCCAAAGACAAGACTTACCCAGTGTTGTTTTCCAAATAACAAAAGCAAAGGCGGGATAAATCAGAGCTCCCACCAGACCTCGACTTCAGCTTGTGTTATGACTATATGCAGAGATTGCTGAACAACTACAGAAAGAGGAAAGTGTAGCATATTCTTGTGTATTATCTTGCCAGTTCATTCTTTTACTTGACTTGAGATGATTTGTGATGTACATGGGACGGCACTTTAGATGTGTGCAATACCAGATTAGTGCCTCCAGGCAAAGGAAGTAAAAGCAGTTGTAAGACCAAAATACAACAGTATCTTTACACTTGCTTTGCTTTTCAGGGGTCAGGTCCAGGTCAGCATATTGTCTTGTGCCAGTTTTTGTTGTTGTGATGAGCTGTGCTGTAACTTGAACAAGCAGTTCACAGAAAATGTGTATTGTTCTTCTGAAACGAAAGTGGTAAACTCCCACATGGATCAGAGATTGTGCATTTATACATAATTTAATCTGTATTTTTGTTCAAAACATAATATATCATCTAGATTTACTTTAGTATTACATAAACTAAGTTGACCAAAACTATGAAGCAAAAATATTTAACTTAATCTATAACTTGAGTCAACAAAATAGTTACAATTTTTAATTTGCTGCAGTTTACTAAAACAGAAGCTAATATAAAAATAATAAAAACTATATGAACATATATAAAAAGTAATAATAAAAATAGCAGACACCTCTAAATTACTAAAACGCATATGGTTTTGCTTTTTGGTTGAACAGTTTTGCTTTTGAATATATTTTAAAATGAAATTTATTCCTGTGACTGCTGATTTTTTTGCATCAATACTACAGTCACACAATCCTTTGGCAGTAATTTTTTTTATTATAATTTATTAACAGTTATGTCGTTTTTTCAGGATTTTTTGATGAATATAAAGATCCATAAATCAGCATTTATCTGTAACAATACACTTTTTGTGATATTATACAATATACCATACTTTTATTTAGCAAGGATGCTTTAAATTGATCAAAAGTGATAATACAAGCATTGATAATGTCACAAATTTTCTGAATTTTTTTAAGGCAAGGCAAGGCAAGTTTATTTATATAGCACATTTCATACACAATTCAATGTGCTTTACATAAACAAGAAGAACAGAAAAAAGAAAATAAAAATGATTAAAATAATTACAAATTATTAAGGCACGCGGTAGCGCAGTGGGTAGCGCTGTCGCCTCACAGCAAGAAGTCGCTGGTTCGAGCCTCGGCTTGGTCAGTTGGCATTTCTGTGTGGTGTTTTCATGTTCTCCCCATGTTTGCGTGGGTTTCCTCCGGGTGCTCCGGTTTCCCCCACAAGTTCAAAGACATGTGGTATAGGTGAGCTGGGTAAGCTAAAATTGTCCATAGTGTATGTGTGTGAATGAATGTGTATAGGTGTTTCCCAGCTGGAAGGGCATTCACTGCATAAAACATGCTGGATAAGTTGGCGGTTCATTCCGTAGTGGCGACCGCAGATTAACCTCTTAAGGTCAAGAGCTATTTTTGTGATTTCCGCCTGGATTTTGCCTTCCCAAATTTAAAAGCTTCCCTAATCCACATGCAGAGGTGTAAATGCAAAAGTTTGGTATCATTTTAAAGAAAACACTTTGAATTTTTATAAAACACTGTTGAAAGTGATTAAAACAATTGTATATGTTGTCTGTGTTATAATAAACACCTAAAAAACAGAGGCACTTTTTGTATTTTTTTTTTGTAAACTCAAATTTGAAAGTGTACCTTTTAGGATCTGTGTGGTCTAGGTTGCTGTTTTTTAATTTTGGTGGTTCCTCCACATGTCAGTAATCATAGGAAAAAAGAAAAATGTTTCTATCATAATATATGCAAAAGTTATTCTATTCCAACTGATGAGAGGTGCTATACCATTTTTTATGTAATTTCCGCCTACCAAATTTTGAAAGCTTCCCATATCCAAATGCAGTGGTATAAATGAAAAATTCCAGTGTTATTGGAAAGAAAACCCTTTGAATTTAAAGAAGAAACTGCTGAATGTAATAAATAATATTGTATATGTTCTCTGTCTCATGATGAACCACTCCAACATATGGCGCTTTTTTATTTTTTGGTCTAAAATGCTTTTTTAAAAGTGTGTAAGTGAGCCTGTGTGAGCTGTAGAAAACTCTAGACAGTTCTGCTTGAAACCAGCAGGTGGGAGCAAACAACAGAAAAAAGAATTTTGTTTCTATCATGTAATTTGCCAGAATTATTGCAATTCAACTAAATAGTGAAAAAATTACTTTTTGGTCATTTACATCTCCAAGTTCACCAGTTGTGAAAAGTGCAAATCCAAGACATTACAAGGCACATTACCTCCTAATTATTACTTTTACATGATGAGAGCTATAGCAACATAAGTTTCCAGTACTTTCTCACTTCAGTATTTTTTATCTCTTCCCCATTTTAGGTAATTTTCATAACATTATATCAAAGAAATCAATGACGCATAAAGTTTCTTTTTTGTCATTTTGTTTTCCAAGAACAAACTGTGCAAAAGAGAATGTATCTCAGTCCTGATTGGCCGATCTGATCCCATAATATCTCGGCTGAAGCAGAGACTTTCGTGATATACAAGCCGTAGATCGGTCATGTTTTCATATTTTCATTATTTTTTCAAACATAATTTGTTGTGTTTTGACCACGCCAGACATATAAAAGGATTACTTATGCACACAACCTCAAAAACAGCGGGGAAAGGACTCGTTTTGAAGCAGACAGCATAAGGTAAAAGATGACGTAGCATTTGTGGCTTTCTGTGCGATCTTGGCCTGCTTATTGATCATAAATTTAATGTTTTCACTCCTGCGTCATAAAAACACGGCGATTCCTTCGGCAACTGTTTGATATATGAATATAATTCAGTAAAAAGAACGCTGGAATCTTATAGGCATTGGCATAAGCTTTCATTTGAGCTATGACTTGTACATGTCTGTCATATGTGTGTCATATATGAAGCATATGAAAATGAACAAAAAATATCAGCTTGGTTATCCAAAATAGTGTGTAATTAAGTGTAAATAACTTTTGTACAGTACAATAAAAACCGAAGTGATGCATATGTGCATAAAATATAGCTTCTACGCTTTCAAACGGAACCACTTATAGGGGTCTTGCGCAACCACGGACCTTTAAAAATTAAAGGGAAGTTGATGACGTCACCGGACCCGGTACCGGGTCCGTCGACTTTAAGAGGTTAATAAAGGGAATAAGCCAAAATGAATGAAAGAAACAGATAAAACAGATTAAAATGTCTTAAAACAGGTTATAGAATGAAACAGAAAAGAAAGACAAGAATGCGATATGTCGGACATAGCACAGTGCTCATTCAGTAAAGGCACAGCTAAACAGATGAGTTTTGATTTGAATGTGCCTAATGTTGGAGCACATCTGATCATTTCTGGAAGCTGATTCCAGCAGCGGGGGGCGCAGTAGCTAGAGGCTGATTCACCATGCTTTGAATGGACTCTTGAATTTGTAATTGACTTGATCATAATGATCTGAGTGATCTGTTATGTTTGTATTCAGTGAGCAAATCTGTAATGTATTGAGGTCCTAGGCCATTTAGTGATATATAGACAAGTAGTAATACTTTAAAATCTTTTCCGAATGTAACTGTAAAGCCTTGAGGACAGGTGTGATGTGCTCTGATTTTCTGGTTCTGGGCAGAAACCTGGAAGCCAAGAAGGAGCTGTCTGACTGTCTTTTTGGGAAGGCCAGTGAGGTGTCCATTACAGTAATCCACCCTGCTGGTGATAAAAGCATGAACAAGTTTCTTAAAGTCCTCACTGGAAACAAAGCATCTATTTCTTGCAATGTTTTTGAGACGATAGTATGCTGATTTACCTACTGCTTTGACATGACTACTCAAATTTAGATCTGACTCCCGAATCACAGCAAGATTTTTGACCTTATTTTTTGTTGTTTGACCCTTAATGCAAAGGAACGCAATGACTTTAGTTTTCTCTTTGTTTAACTGAAGAAAGTTTTCAGATAAATGCTGTCCTACTGAACCTTCTGTTCATTAAAGAAAGCTGAAACAATATTTAGTTTTAACATAAAATAATTATATAATAATAATAATAATACATTTTAAATAAATATATCCTTTTCCAATATGCAGCTCATCTTTTCCAGTAGAGAGAAATTCATTCTGCCAGAGAATTAAAAGAGACAAACTGTTTCTCTATGATTCATATTTCCTTTTTTAATAAGGCCCTGCAGCGTCATGGCATATCCGGTACCTTTATTGCTACAAGTGGCATGCGCTTATCTTCCGAAGAACCACAACAACAAGAGCGCATCCTCCAAATTAGCCAAATGCGGTAGACCAGGGCATGTTTTGTTGCCTCCATTCAGATCATTTAAATAGGGACGTGGGTGCCAGAGATGAGGGGTCCCAGAGGGCAAAAAGGGGGAGAGGCTTTTGTCACCGTAAACTTACTATGCGCCCCACAAAGACATGGCAAGCCTGAGTTATGCGCGAAATCCTGCTACAGCGAGTCCACTGGTCACTGTGAATGTGGCCATTGTTAAAAACCTCTCACTGTGTTCTAAAGGAGCAGACCTTGATCCAAAAACTGTGCCTCAATCCTCACCATCCACCCTGCTTGTCTTCCAAGTATTTGTGCTTTCTTCCCTTTCGCCGAGGTTCAAAGAGTCAGAGCATTTTCTGATGTGTTTGCCAGGCACGAATGCCAGACACCCATTACTCGTGTCCTCAAAGTCTGTCCTTAAAACCCAAGTCAGCGGCTCGATCTCCAGGACTTTCTGTGAGGAAAAACTTGAAGGATTTAGTCTGTTGCTATTTTTGACTTTGCTTTGATTTTATTTGTTGCTGTGAGAAGGTGCCGTGCTTTCTCTGAATGGCTCCCTGATGAATAGCATATCCGAATGCTATTTCACTCAATTGCATAATACGCATCCTACTGTACGATATATGAAGTCGAGCACTTTGTCTTACTACGGAGATTGATTTTTAGCAATTGCACACACTACTCATGCACATCATTCACAACAATATATATAAAAAGTGTTAGATATCATACAAAGCAGATGGATGTTCGAAATCTGCTGCTTTGTTTTCAGAGCATTATTCTTCCTGCCTCTTGGGCTTTGTTCATCATCACACATTCTCTCCTGTCATTGTGACACAGGCTTTTATATACTGTATATCAAGCACAAACAGTGTTTGGCTTTGGTAAAACCTTGAGCAGGCTTCCAAATGCTTTTTGTGCTTTTATTTTACATTAAAGGCAACAAACAAATCAAAATCTGCTGTTGCTTTACTCACCCTCAGGCCATTCCAGATATAGGTGACTTTTCTCTTCAGTAGAACATTAAAGCAGATTTAAGCTGATACTGTTATCCTTGGTGGTTCAAAAAAATGCAAGTCAGCGGCATGATGACAATAGATTTAAGTCTGTACGTTGTAAATAATGTTCAGTTTCATTCTCAGATTGATTGTTTAGTTTTACAAGACATCAGGGTCCCACTTTATATTAAGTGGCCTTAACTACTATATACTTACATGTAAAAACAATTACAATGTGCTTACTGTGTTCATAATGTATTTCAGAACACTTCTGGTGCTCTTGAGGTGGGATATGGGTATGGTTAGAGACAGGTTTGGTGGTATGGGTTGGTTTAAAGGGCACCTATTTTAAAAAATCTAATTTTTAAGCTGTTTGGACATACATATGTGTAGGTATAGTGTATAGACAGTCATTTTGGGGTGATCTAAACACACCCAGTCCTCTTTTTTCAATTTAACAGCATAAAAACGGGGACCAATTGGAGAGGATTTGAGACCAACCGCAACTTTACATAGGAGTGCGGTCCCCCCGCCCAGCAAATGGATTGACAGCTGCGTATTAACATGTCTCCTTAGTAACGCGTATAATCATATCAACAAGACAGGACGTGCGCAAAGCAACCGGGAATAAAAGGTCTGTTCAGTTCGCGAAGGTCATCAATCATCAAATGTGATCAAGAGTGAGTTTCACAAGTTTAACACGTTTAAAACAGTGCATGTTTGTAATGAACTACAGCCATTCATTTCAGCTTCACTTCATCACCACAGCCGTGTGTCAGCAAAAAATACGCTTCAATCTTGGTTTGTTGACATTAAATCAGGTTTATTTTGTACATTAACATAACAGATATCCATACAGCAGTGGATATTAAGCTATATCCTGTCACACTTGCTTGCAAAAGCAGTGCAAAGCTCAATGCGTGCACTGTCTGTCTGTCTGTGTGTGTGTGTGTGTGCGTGCGTGAACGAACTTTGTAACTACATTGTGTGTGACTCATCGTTGCAACTCCTCAACAAACACATCATACAGTCATTGGTAAAGTTCTTACTGTTGTATACACAAACGTAGTGAGATCTGCTTCCTTTACATCCGTTCCTGTTGCGTCTGTCTGTCTGACACAGCCAAGGGCGGAGATTGAGAAACACTCATGGGCACGTGGGAACGGTGGGCGGGGAGGACTATCCTTAAAGGCCCAGTACCAAAAACAGCAAAAAGCTGTTTAGAGCTATAATACAAAGACTTTAAACAGCTATAATTAATAATCTGATGGGTATTTTGAGCTGAAACTTTATAGACAAATTCGGCTGAGACAGAAAAAGGGGTCAAATATGTGCCCTTTAAGAGTGGGTTAAGGTGTAAGGGATGGTCAACAGTGTAATTAAAGATGTAATTACAGAAATTAATTACAGATGTAATTACACGCAGGTATTTAATCAAGCATAAGTACAATGTATAAACAAGTATTTACACAATAAGTACAATGTAACTAATTATTAATTACTATGTAAGAACATAGTAGTTAAGACCACTTAATATAAAGAGGGACCGGAAGAACATTATTAGCCAATTTGCATTTCTGAGTGAACTGTTATTTTCATCTTATTTCAAGGTAGTAAAGAGCAAGGGTATATCATGCATGTTTTGCTTTCTTCATTTTTTAAATAACATTTATTTTGTAGGGGATTTGGTGTAGTCCATTTTGTGATAGTGTGGATTCAAATATAACTCTACTTAAATAATAGGTTTTCTCACATTGTATTTTTATTGTAGTGAAAAACAAAACCGCTTGATTGTGTATTTGAATTTGTCTCATCGTGAGATCCTTTACTTAAGTAGAAGACAGTCATAGTCCACTGTACTTGGTCGCTGTCCAAAAACTCTCTTAATCATACACAAAAACACCAGCAGGGTTTTTACTATGTAGCTTCAGTGCCATGTTTGATGTGTTGCCAGCGGATTGCGGTGCTCTTTTGTGTGTCTGGTCTGGGTAAGATGCCTGCAGTTCTCTGGAGGGCAGCCACTTATCCTGCTATGTGTGTCCAGGGACTTACCCAACGTGCGACACATGCTAGGTAGCAACAGCGCTAGTGCTAACACTTGATGCCATGCTTCACTGCCTTTCTCTGGTATTTTTCCCACTTAAATTCCTCAAAAAGGTCACAGGTTGTCTGAGGAAATCCACAGCAACAGTACAGCTTGAGATTGCCTCATGTCAGGGCACCTTCAAAGTGTGGGACTTTACGATTTTGAATCGGATTGTGATTTCCATCTTTATATTTTTATGCCCACTTCAGTTATTTGAAAATGCTTAATACAAATAACAAATTACTAATAATATTTGTAAAATGGGTTCCCTAGATGGGTTGCAGCTGGAAGGGCATCCGCTGCATAAAAAAAATGCTGGATAAGTTGTCGGTTCATTCCGCTGTGGCGACTCCGGATTAATAAAGGGACTAAGCCGAAAAGAAAATGAATGAATGAATGAATTTTCAAAATGCACAAAAAAGTGGTGTTTACATGCAGTGGCAATGTTTTTAATTTAGTGATGAAAGTGAAGCAGTATCTTCACCTGTGGCTGCAGCTTCCATTTTGCTTTCTGTTTTAAGCCAGTTTCCTTGGAAACACATTTTTTGCCATTTATTTTGCAGATAATATGATTTTTATTACATTTTCTTTGTGCCTACAACAGTATTTATATGAAAATCAGTTGCTTCTACAGTACAAGTCTCAGTGAAATATGCCAGTTAGTGTCCAGACACCCAACTTTCATATTTAAATTATTCTGCATGTTTATATTCTCTGCCCTTTCTCAACTTTCACTCGATATCCAAGCATTCAACATCCTTTTGATTTAAAGTTAAAACCAAAAGCAGCATCATGTGGCATTGTATGAGTATTTTACTTTTCAAGTTGTGTAAAAGCAGCTGCAGAAACTTCTGTGGTTTACCACTTCATACACTGTGCACCTAAAATATCTTGGCCACCTAAAATATCTCGGCCACCATTGTTCAATATAAATGGGAATTTCTTTTAAAGCTTCCATTGCGTTTATACAGCCTATATCATTAAGAGACTTTATTTATGTCATATTAAACCATAAAGGTCTCAAAACCCAGGGTACCAATTAAAATAAGTAGGGCTGTCCAAAAATTAATCGTGATTAATCACATCCAAAATAAAAGTTTGTTTTGACATAATATGTGTGTGTGTTATATATATGTATTATGTATATGTGATAAACACATTCATAGAAGCCAAAACTATATATAAAAAAGTTACATCAAAGTAGTTGCATCATATTCAAATGTAAAATTTGTGTCATACACATATATTTTTTAGATATCTAAATATAAACCAACATTTTATCAAGTATATGCATTTGTGTATTTATATATTCATAATATAAATATACACAGTACACACACAAATATTATGTTAAACTTTTATTTTGGATGTTATTAATCACGATTAATTTTTGGACAGCCATAAAATAAAGCAAAACAAAAAAACTGAATTACAATAATATAAGTAAGGAATAAAGTACATCCAGGCAGTTGTAATTGCAGAATAAGCCCAAAAGGCTTATCAGCAGCCCAACACAAAGCAGCTGTTGTATAAACCTGGGCTTCATTCTACTAAAACAATCATCTGGATGTACTTTATCCCACTTCCTATATTACACAATGATTTGCCACAAAATTTCACACAAAACATTTCACAAAACATTTCACCAGACACCTGAAGTGAATTGTTACCATAGTTACATTTTAGTATTTGCAAGTAGCTTTACAAAAATGCACTGTAGGTAGAGGCATGCTATACCATTGAGACTACGTGGGTCTTTCAAAAACTTGAATGGAGATATTTTAGCTATTGATATACTGTCAAAGCATAGTGAATGGTTCATTTTTCTGCTAATTGCTTCTAATCTACTGTACATAATATGGCATTTGCGGCCACTTTCAATAACCTTTCCCTTTTGGGTCGTTGAAAGATACAGTCCATAGAAGCTTTAAGTCTTTATCTTTGTGCACAATCGCAGCCATAGAGCAACTGTTCAGAGCTATTTGCAGAACATCAGGTCAGGGAGAGATGTAGTAGCATGTGTTACATTCACTGTTGTCGCTCTCGCAGCAAGCTGATAGACCTGCTTTTTGCGAATGTTTGCTTGTCAGACTGAGTAAGCACAGAATTGAATACACTGCCTGGAGCCTGTCCGTTTCTTTTTTCTCTTCCTGAGGCTCTCTACTCTTGGTTTTTTTTTCTGTTTCTATTTATTTAGGCCTCTTAGTTGTAACAAGCATACTTTTGTCACTAGGGACACTGTTAGAAGCAGTGTACGAGAAGGTCAGATTTTCTTGTATCCTGCAGCATGAGTTAGTGCAAACAGAAGGTAATTAAGGTGAACTTTGATTAACCAGGCTGAGGGAGGTTAGGGCTCAGATGAGCTGCGTACGTCTCTGCCTATATGAACAGCTTCACTTCCTGGGAACAAGTGCTTTTGAAAACGGCTCCTTGATAGCGCTGTTAGGAACAAGAGCGTTTTAATCTCAAACAGAACTTCAAAGCCTTCCCTTGAGGTCTGACTAGATTAAAAAGTTGAGTGTATTATTAAACCAGAACTTTTTCGTCAGCTTTTGTCCTTCACCAATGTTTTTGTACCTGCCTTCAGACATTGACTTGACCTGGGTGAATTGCATATATGACTACTGCTGGTAAAATGAGTAGGAAAGAGCATGAGCTAATTATCTTTTAAATGAGGATCAGGGTTTTTTGTTGTTGTTTAGGGATTTTGAATGATCTGAAGAAAATCATTACATAACTAATCTAAAAAAATGCATTTAATAAATGTTTTGACAAAATCTTTATTGCATGTCTTTTTAAAAAATAACAATAATATAAATTAATTATAAAAAAGAATCATTTAGACGGTGTCTGTAACCACAAGGGAGTCGGGTGACAATGGAGAATCCACGTGCAGCTTCATTCAGAGTCGTAAGACAGGCAATGGTCAAACACAGGAGCAAACAGGTACATACAACGAAATCCAGAAGCATAGACAGGTCACAGGCAAATGGTCGATAAGGGCAGCAGACAAGGCAGGGGTCAAACACAGAGTAACTTAACCAGGAAAACGATTCATAATGTTACAGGGTATAAACCAGCAAGACCCAGCAATGTGTGTGACAAAGTGAGCAGTCTATATAGTCTGAGTAATCAGTCCTAGAGCAGCTCCCAGCTGTGTGTGTAATCAAAGTTGAACCGGAACAGGTGTGAGTGCACCTCGCATGACAGGATATGTAGTTCATATGGTGACAGGATTATAGTTTGGGTAATAATGAATGTTCTCCAGCGATCTATAAGGGTTAGATCACCAAAGGTGATCGTGACAGTGTCATTGATCGCCTTGTTTAAAAAAGACCTATTTCACTATTGGATTTCTTTGCATTTCTGATTAAATCTCTTGAATAAATGATTTGTTAACATACTTCATCATCCTGGCACAAGACAATATGTGTTATTATACAGAATGTACAGTACATGGTGCAAATTCAATTAAATTTTTCAATTCAATTCACCTTTATTTCTATAGTGCTTTTACAATGTAGATTGTGTCAAAGCAGCTTCACATAGAAAATTATAGTAAATTGAAACAGTGTCAGTCCAGTTTTCAGAGTTGAAGTTCAGTTTAGCTCAGTTCAGTGTGGTTTAATATTCACTACGGAGAGTCCAAACACTGAAGAGCAAATCCATCGATGGTTGGAAGGTTGTGGGTCCAAACACACATCACAACTGACTCGTTTATATGTGAAAATGATTCAGATGCAGTGAAATTCGTCACAGATTTATGAATGGATGAATTCTGAAGTGATTGCATGTGAAGTAGTGAATATTAAACAACACTGAACTGAACTGAACTCAGCTATATACTAGCTAATAATATACTAGCTAATAACTAAACTGACATTTTCAATTTACTATAACCTTCTATGTGAAGCTGCTTTGACACAATCTACATTGTAAAAGCGCTATACAAATAAAGGTGAATTGAATTGAATTTCAGATCAATCGAGAGATCATGAACTCATCAGCCATTCAAGTTTCTTTCACACGGTACAAGCTATGACCATACAATGCTAAACAGACATAACAGACCAAGCTGAACCGTTGCCATTTAAGAATAAAATTATTTTGTTGTTTGAATCAAGATCTTGTTGGTCATCCTTAATCAATTAATCATTTAGTTCAAGGTGTATCAACCCCCAGAAAACTTTAACTTCTCAACATTGACTGGCTTATTCATTTGTTGACTGTCGACAGTTCCAGCAAATAAAGTAATGTTTTTTTTTATCGAGAAAATAGCTGTTCTTAATTTCCTCATTGTGACAGATTTTGCCATCATGGGCCACATGTAATTTCTATACAAATATTCATCAGTGTTTGTTTCATGTTCCCAATCCTGCAGCTTTCAATAAATATTCAGGTCTTTTTGGGCAATACTGATCAAGATTTTGCCATCCAAGACAAATTTTGCTAGTCCTAAAAGATTCTTCTGATCCTAGGCCAAAATCTGTGCTCTTTGATCACTGGTTTGACATGCTCACCATCATCCAATTGACCATTGCGATCATATTTCACTTCCACTGAAATTCTGTCAGTGTCAGAAGTTTTAAAGTGTGTTATGATGTTTAGCCTCAGAACTTTCATGAATGAACAGAACAGTTCCTAATGTATTCATTTATTAGACCGTCTCTCTTATTGCTTAATCATTGAAAATCAAATTTTAAAGCCTTTGTTATAGTGTTATACTGTATATAAATTTATCATTCTCTGACTGTATGAAGCAAAGTGCATAAAAATTAGAAAGTATTTTCTCTACCTTGTAAGATTTAATCTGGAGGCCTTTTCCCCAAAGCATTGTTAGCAAACCATAATCTCAATTTGCCAACATAGTTAAATGATTCGGTTTTCCTGAAACTTAACAAAATGCAAACAGCATCACAAAGCTGTGTAATTGTAATATTTTTCCTCTTTTTGCTACACAGAAGAAACAAAAGTCATACGTGTTTGATACAACTCCCGGCTGAGGGGAATCTTTCTCAAAGTTTATAGTGAGATGAAATTTCACAGCCCAGAGGGTTAGGGATAATAGAGGTCAGGTTTGTTTGTATAGACTTAACTTTATGTTGTGTGTGTGTGGGCTGTTGTTTGTTCAAGCTCTTACACATTTACTTATAGTTAAGCTATAATGTCTCCTGTATGGATTTTCGCCTTCACCCACAGAGCTGCATTGTGCGAGGGCATGGATGACATTTGCAAGAAAAAATTAGCATGAGTAGAGTATTACTTGAATAGCTCGTTTGATATTGATGCTGGAAGTATGATAGTGAGTGTTTCTCAGACTGCGTGTAAGCTCACTCTAGCCTTTGGCTCAGCTCCACCAACACATTCCCATTATTTACATCTTTAGCATTGCTAATGCTGCTAGTTCCTTTTCCCTCAAGTACCTGACTATCTCTGAGGTCTTCGCTCAGGGCAAAGTAGACTGGAAATTATCTTTCAGTGTTACCCTGGGATGACTTCTCCTACATATCTATATTTTCTCCCTGTTTTTTTGTTTTTGTTTTAAAACAACATTATTTTCTTCCTGCGAGAAAATGCTAATTCTATATTTAAGATTAGTTTCTTTTTGAAAAAAACAAAACAAACAAACCTCTAGTTAGCCCTTTTATATTCATTCATTCATTCATTCATTCATTCATTCATTCATTTTCTTTTCAGCTTAGTCCCTTTATTAATCAGGGGTCGCCACAGCAGAATGAACCTCCAACTTATCCAGCATGTGTTTTACTCAAAGGATGCCCTTCCAGCTGCAACCCATCACTGGGAAACATCCATACACACTCATTCACACACATACGCCCTTTTATATAAAAGCTTAAAATACTCTCATTTACCCCTCTGCATTAGTTTTTTTAAATTGTGACCATAATGTAGAACACTCGCTTGAAAGTTTCCATGGCCGCTCGTTTTATCCTGTGATGTTTTTGTATGTTTGATGTATGTTTTTTGTTTTGTTTCTTTTTTCACTTTTCTGCAAATATTGACAAACTTTCAAATTATATTGTGAAATATCCAGCCTGATCTCACAAGAAAATGTAACGATTTTACGCTTTGTCAATTTAGTGGCTAATTCGCACAAATTTGTAGTTCAGTCTTACGAAAATGTACGGTATTAAAAAGGAGGCGTGGACCCAGCCCACACTGGGGGATAAGAAAATCGCATTAAATTGTATGAATGAGATCGTCCGAATTCATATGAATTATCCACTAAATCAAAAAGTTATGAATTGCCTTGAGATCATGTTGGTAATATCTAACATTCCAACATTCATTTCATCATTTAAACAGCTTAATAATGGTCAAATTAGTTGATCTAAATTGGTTTATCTATTTATACGTGCCACTTTGTTAGTCTGCACTGAAGGGGAGATTAGAGCTGCTGGGTTTACAACATGTTATTTTATCGTCTTCTCCCAAAATAGTAATTTGCTGTACAATTATAAAATGAATTTAATTATTTCACTCATATTATGGTTACCACATCTTAATACATTATTCAGATTATTGCTTTTCAGGGCATTTGACATTTTTGCTCTCAAACTACTCATGCGTGTACTACTAGTTTCTTACACTTCTAATCACATCTAATATGTAACTGTAATCCGGCCAAAAGCTGCCTGGAACTATACATTAGCTGTGCATTGCCCTAAAAATAATTGGCCACACATTATTTTAATTTTCAAAGCTTGCTATTAACAAATTATTAATATGCGTTTTTAAAATAAACTCTTAATTTGCAGCTTATTAGTAGTTATTCGGGTAGTTTAGGTTTAGGTATTGGGTACAAAAAGGGATGTAGAATAAGATAATGCAGAACATGTACTTTATAAATACAAATAAACAGCCACTATCTTAATAATATGCAGTTAATATAGTTAATAGTGAGAAATGGTCCTTAAACTCAGCTAAAGTAATTGTACGCTTTAGACCAAAGGTGGCCAAACTTTTTCATATGAAGGAGCCGTGGGCCGAAGGTAAATATACCAATCAGTATTACGTTAAAGTCGCCATGGGTAATTTCCTAATTTATTTCCTAATAATTCAAAATAAGTAGCAAACATTACTTTAAATCGTATTAACTAAGGCAGTATAAAATTTAAATGATAAATTTATTGGAATAAAAAACAAACAATCACATTGATAACACAGTGGAGTTCAGTGCTGAATACACTAGTCAAGCAGAAGCAGTCTTTGACTTGATTTACTCAACAATTTAAACAAAATCTGATTCATTTACACCATTTAATTGAATTTGATTCATTTAATTTCAGTTAGATTTTAATAATAAAACCAACAAATGGTTACATTACATTTGAATTGACAATCTCTATCTTTCGCTCACTTCTCAGATGGGATGGTGGGCCAAATTAAAAGTTACCCTGGGCTAACTTTGTCCCGTGGGCCCTAGGTTGGTTCATCTCTGCTTTAGACTGTTAGTTATCCATTCAGAGTCAAGCATTCGACAGCCCTCTACTTTAAATAAACAACATTCACTTTAGACTGATTTTATATTTGATAAGTCCTAATGTGAACTGATATTTCCCTGCTTGCACTTTTTATAGCCCTTCCATGTACGCAATCTCTTATTTAGAAATGCTGTTTGAAGCAAGCATCCAGCACAGTATTACTGTTGCACTGGGTCCTTTATACAGCGCAAGGCATCTGAGGCATATAAGCATTGGCTGTTTTCTTTATGGAGTCACAAATAGCTGGCTTGCAGTATCATATTTGCCTTTCAAATATAGGCCAATCCATGGCGACCTCACTACAGTCATTAGTCTGCTGGCACCCAGCAATCAATGAGAGGAATGCTATACATGCGCCGCTCTTATTCAAGGCACACGAGTCTGTTTCTGGAATGCATTTTATACATTATGGACATGTAATAAAACATGGCCTAACTATAAGTACTCTTTATGTAAAGGGTAGGAATAGGAATGTAGATTTTTTTTTTATATTCAGTGATCATCTTCACCTTATGTACAGTTTCGACAAAAGTTAAAATAGAAACATATTTCCTGCCGTGGCGCCATGGGTCAGCTGTTTTTCCTGATACATTCAAAGCCAGCCTAAAATAATCTCCGGATAGTAACAGGAGAATCATAGGGTTTGCTAAATTCGTATGGGACTGAATTAAATATAACAGAACACCTGCTTTAGCAATCCAGAGGGCGTAGGTATTAGGTAAAGCATCGTTCCTGCAAAAAATGCATGAGCTCAGCATGTGCTTTAATGTACCGTAAGGAGTCAATATTACACCGGACTGAATGGAAATTGGTAATATGTTACTGTAGGACTGGTTAGATGTTCTTTGCTTCTCATTTTTTTCTCACTTGGATTGGGTGTGAGGCGGTATTGATTTTAGCTTGACCTTTAAAAGATTTCGATGGGAGAGAACCGAATGAAATAGCGGCGTTCAGATCGGACGGTGGAGACTCAAATCCATCTTTGAAAAACATCACCTTAAATTTGTTAAACCTACCCTTCAGACTTGTAAACTTTGAGAGCATCTGGGCTGTAAGCTATAAACAGTCCCAGAGATACCCGAGTCAGTCTATTCTTACATTTCCAATCTGACACATTGATTGAAACTAAACACTTCTGTGTCGATGAGGCTCTGCGCTTGCAGGATAATGCACTGTAATGGAAAGGAAATGAGTGTGCCATCCAGTGCCAGTCAAACATTTACCTGAGCAATTTTTAACCTTGTATAGTTCTTTGCTCATATATATACATGAGTGCTCAGCATATATGAGTACACTTCACACAAATCTCTCATTAATAATATAATAATGATTTACAATATCATATTTGTGCATATACATTATATTAGTCAGTGCTGAAGCCAAATCTGGAACTAATTTAACTTTAATTTGACCAAATTTAATTTAATTTGACCAAAAATTAGTAGCCCAAATTTATATATATATATATATACAGGGCCGGAGCAAGCTGAACTGCCACTCTAGACAACGGACAATCACACTGCCCTCAATCCGAAAATGAAAAAGAAAGTGACCGGGGTTAGATTGGGGGTGTCGTGGATGCCACCCTCACTATTCTGCCGCCCTAGGTGGCCGCCTGTGTCAACTCTATGGACATGCCGGCCCTGTATATATATAGTTTTGTCTGTTTCTTGAATCTGATTGGCTGATTGCCGTGAAATATTTAGTATCAGAACCCGTACAGCCTCTTCACTCTTCTGTATTACTCCGACCACATAGAGTGGCAGCAGATCAATAAACCCTCTACAGTTTACATAATATTGCAGCTGTTGGACAACATGTTCAGATTGCATCCATGCAGTTTATTTATAAGGATAGTGCCTATTTTAAATATTCATAATTTCTGAGAGACAGCATGTCATAATGAGCAGAGCAAAGACTGTTGATGTTGTCTATCCACGAGATGGCAACAGAGACCGCATAATAAGCCCTTATTGGAGAAAAACTCTTAATTTCTAATCACAACTGATCAAATCATTCTAAATTGATCTCCCTCTTTTGTATGTTGTAGAGCTGTATTTTTTACCATATAATTGTAGTGTATTGAGGGTGCAATGGGACTCACATATCAGGAATGTATGTATTTTGTGTTGGCCACTCTTTGTATAACCCTGAGTTACTTTTTGGTTAGCCATCTGTTAATCAAAGTTTGAAATCAATAAGATAATTATTTTGAATTACTTATATTTTTTCAGATGAGACATATAACAAATAATAAATACTGTATATAATAAAAGTTATTTCTATATTTGCCTGTTAAATTTTTATTTTACTTAAAGAAGAATTTGTGATATATTTGAAGACTTTAAGTTCATTCATTCATTCATTTTCGTCTCGGCTTAGTCCCTTTATTAATCCGGGGTCGCCACAGCGGAATGAACCGCCAACTTATCCAGCATTTGTTTTACGCAGCGGATGCCCTTCCAGCCACAACCCATCTCTGGGAAACATCCATACATTCTCATACACACATACACTATGGACAATTTAGCTTATACCCAATTCACCTGTACCGCATATCTTTGGACTGTGGGGGAAACCGGAGCACCCGGAGGAAACCCACGCAACCACGGGGAGAGCATGCAAACTCCACACAGAAATGCCAACTGGCCTAGCCGGGGATCGAACCAGCCACCTTCTTGCTGTGAGGCGAACGTGCTACTCACTACGCCACCGTGGTGCCGGGACTTTAAGTTGAAAAGTTAAAAAGTAAGATATTTATATTCATCATTAGAGGATATTGGTTTCATATTTTGAGAAGCTTACCTCCCTGCTACTTTTTTCTTTAGCACTTTTTTTGCTATTTTTGTTATATATATATATTATAAACGAGGATGGAAAGATTGTGAATGTAAGCAAATTGTCATCTCAGACTTTTGTGTAATTTTAAAAAGAACTGTATTAATGTCTTTCTATTACTGTTCAAGCATTGTTAAAAAAATACAAAAAATAATAAAATCTTCTTGCACAGCCATGGTGGATTCACCTAATTTGTTGACAAATAGGTTGCACATCTATTCCTTGGCAGTTCGTGGGTCCTTCACTGGGCCTTTTTCCCTTAGCAAAGAAACTTTCCAAAGACGTCTGTTACTAACTCATTTTGCTGCTTGTGGGTTAAATCTGGCCGCTCAAATGACCGAGATGTAACCGAGAGAATACGGTCATTTTCAAAATAAAAGACTTCTAAAAATAAAAGTCAGAGACACATAATAACTAAACCGGAAAAAAAAAATTATTTCTTTTCTTTTTTTATAATTAATGATTTCTTGTGCGGCCCGGTACCAATTGATTTACGGACCTACCGCGGACCGGTGGTTGAGGACCACTGATTTAAACCACCTGATTCCCATGGATTTACTGGTGTCTTTATGAAAGTTTCAAAGCTCTTGATGAAAAAGCCTTTGTGTTCCAAGGACTTTTGTTTAAAACGAAAAAATATATATAATAATAATAATAACAATAATAATAATAATGAATTAATGACAGAATCATGTCCATGTAGTGAACAAGCTATTTATCAGAATATTTCTACACAATTGTGACTTTTGTGTACATCCCGAATAGAAACAACAAAACTTATGTGGCATTTCAGCCATCTAGGGTACAACTGTGACATTTTTAAAACACCAAAGTTCACTTCACCTCAACAAGCACTTACGCCCAACACACCACACTGAATAATTAATGCTAAAATCCTTGAAAGACTGCAGGGAAAACAACAGCACTGCACTCTCGCCAGGTAAATCTGTTCACCTGTGCTCTACCTGTGTAAACAAAAACGCTCTCTAGACGGTTCAGGTGAAGACATTCCTTTAGATCAAGAAAGAGTGATGGTGAATTATTTACAAAAAAAAAAGCTTTGTGTCAAACCCGTTCTTAGGGCAGTATTCTGTCAAACAATGCGGGAGTTTTGCCAGGAGAAAGGAACCACTTTAAGTGTGTTGCTTCTGACCCTGAGGAATGCAGGCAGTGTTTGTTTTGTTAATTTTTAACATCTTTATGCTGGTTGGTTGATCTAACAGATTCATAAGCAGTTCAGTCACTCTTATCTTGCTCTTTTCTTTCTCCCTATAAATATAACTAGTTTAAAAAATAAATTACATCTACCTTACCATTCGAATGTTTAGGGATGGTAGATGTCTTTTCTTTTCTTTTCATTCTTTTATAACTTGTTTTAACTCATTTTAATCTGTTTTTTTATTATTTAATTTTATTTTCTTATACTTCAATTTTATTTCTGTTTATGTAAAGCACTTTGAATTGCCACTGTGTATGAAATGTGCTATATAAATAAACTTGCCTTGCCTTGCCTTTTTGTGATATTTGATGTTTTAATGAAATTTGAAATTGCTTGCAATGTCAATTTAACGTAACTGAAATAATAAAGCAGCAACATTTGGTTTGTTTTTACAGTGTACAAATAATTTATTAATTCATGATATATGATGATGTAATAAAGATTATTACTTTTATTGAGTTACTGAGCAGTTGAATTATTATATTAAAGTTTAATATAATAAAATTATATTATAATATATGATTCGATTAATTTCTTATCTGGAAAAATATAAGTAATTAATGTTATTGATTTCAAAATTTGATAAACAGCTGTGTATGAATAACCAAATATTAAAATAGACATGTTAAGAAATTGTTCTTATATATATATAATGAGAAAGCTGTTAAAATGTGTTTAAAAGAGTTTGCAAGCAGCACTTTTTATATCAGCTGTACTGACTCACTGACTCTCCTACTTCCCCACCACCCTGGACTGTTTATTTATGTATTAAACTAAAAACTTTAAAATGAAAACAAAAGACTTGACAAACACTCTGCTGGGAACCTCTGCTGCCCCAGACTATTGACTAAAATGCACTAGTCTATGTAAACAGTGCTCTGCTCAAGAACAATAAGCACTGTATGAATTGATTTACTTCTCCCCAACCTTTCTTCAGGCATACTGGCATTTTTGTGAATCAAAACAAAATCAGATTCGCCCTCGTAGCAATCAATACTTTCTGAAACAGGTTGTTTTCTGAAGTCGTAAGTGTTACTTGCATTTCGCTTTTGTATATAAATGGCACAGTAACCACATTTGAGATCTTTCATCTTTGCCAGACTAGCCTGTGCAAACGGTGATACTGCAAATTGCATGCATTACCACTGAAACGGAGCACCTGAGGACAGGCCAGGCCAAGATTGGACCATGGGGTGGAAAATAAGGATGTATGGATTACAAATTGCCCAGTGCTTTGACAGCTTTAAAGGTCAGCAGGAGCCTATCAGAGAAAGCAGGCCACAAGTAGGCTTCCTCCGAAGAAAAAATCGCAGTCAATCACAAGAACTCTTTGAGCAAGACTCAAGGGGTCTGTGACTGAGCCAAACCCCACCGAGGGCTGGAGAGCTGGAGACAGATGGATGTCAAACTTGGAGGACGACTGCAATGAAGCGATCTCTACTCCCTGCAGATTTCATGGAGGGACTGGAAGGGGAGCTAGACATTTGACAAAAAAGGCCTGTACTAAGAGGATTATAAGCATATGTTTGGGATTAAAAAGGGTATTGCAGGTCATTGGTACAATTCACTTTTTCACGGCTGAGATATAACTTGCACGAGAGAATGCTGACAAGAATAGGTTGTTAATGAGAAGCTCTCCTAGAGGCAAAGCCATCATGCGTAAAATGTATATATACAGCAGTATCTGTGCTAATAAAAATACCTTATAGGTTGTCAGTCATGAGTCTGCAAGACATTTGTGGAGTTCTTTGCAAACGCAAGTAAACAAAAAGCAAACAAAACAAATGCAAACAAAATTGAACAATGCAACTAAATAAAAGCAAAGAACATATTTATCAAAAACAATATAAACAAAGCAAAAATGAACAAAAACAAAGCAAACTATTTAAATAAAGAGAAAAAAAATAAAAGCATAAGTAAAAAACAAATGCAAAAAACTGAGCCAAAATGTAAAACAAAACAAAACAAAACAAATGCATACACATTTGAGAGCGAAAAATAAACTAAGCACACAAAAAAGAACAAAACAAAAGTTAACACAACAAAGTAAATTTACAAAATGCGACAAAACAGAAGACAAAAGCAAAAAAACAAAAAAAAAAACAAATGCAAAGCAATAAAAATACTAAAACACAAACCAACAAAACAAAGTGTGCAAAGCAAAAGTGAATAAAAAACAAAGAAAACCATATAAATAAAAAAACAAGACAAACCATTACAGAACAAAGTACTCTACCAGATAAAACAAAAGCAAACAAACAAAATTAATGAATGCAAACAACATGAGGCAACCAAAATGAAACAAACCAAAGTGATCAAAACAATAGCGAGCCAAACAAAAACATAAACATAAGCAAATCAAAGTGAATGAAACAAAAGCAAACAAAATCATGGTCAGATGATTGGTCAGACAGTTTTCACAGGCTGTTGTGTAAATAGAAAACATTTATAGACGAAGCGTCTGAACTTTTGTCTCAGAAAAGTTCTATCATACTAAAAAAGTAAATAAAGTATAAACAACAAAGCAACAACAACTAATATCAGCTGAAATAACTGTTTAAAGACAATCTCTTTTTGGGTAATGCATCACATCAATCAAAACCAATAAATAAATAAATAAATAAAAATGAATAAATAAATAAATAAATGAGGGAATGAATGAATGAATGAATGAATGAATGAATAAAAGTCCTAACAAAAGTGAACAAATCAAGTCAGCAAAAACTAAGCTCATCTAAAAGTGCTGCTTACAAAAACAACATCTTTTTTCGAGAGATGCCTTGCCTGCCGTTTCAGCGCAAACTACTGTACCTATCAACCAGTCCAAACATTATCATTGAGCTTCATTATTCAACTGACCTGTTCTCTCACCATATGTGGCAAGCAACATCTTCCCTCTCATTCTGTCTGCATATGAGAAACTGGAATCTGAGAGTTCAATGAATAAAAGATGATACGCACAGCTTGAGTTTGAAGTCAGTTACCAACACTACCAACTGATAAATTGTAGGAATCACAGCCCAGCATGCCTAAGAACCATGTTAGTCAAAGCAGTTTGCACGCTGCATATTAACTGCACACAGATGAAATTAAAGTAATATCTACTAAGAAAAAGCAAACCGTAGCCTTAAATAGACCAATAAACCATGCTGCCTAGATTTTTTCACAGTATTTTGACCCTCACTTATTTACATTATTTGTTTGCTTATGTGTGTTTCGTTTTTTTTTTTTTTTAATGAATGTTACTCCCCTTTCTTTTGACTGATCTGGGGTAATTACAGTGGCATTTGCTATGGAGCCAGATCAGTCTCAAAAATAATACATTTACAAAATACAATTCACAGATCCACAACCCAATTCACATTCACAAAATCTAATTCGTAAATTCAAAACACAATTCATAAACACACAAATCCAACTTATTTGTACATTTGTAATTATGTGCACACCCACTGTACATATATTTGTAATTGTTTATCTATCTGCATACTTATTATTAATATCAAACTGTACGCGTTATCATTTATTGTAAATCTGGGCTCATAACTAAGGCAACCTGTATATAATGTTCATAGTACATCCATCTGTAAATATCACCATAGTTTTTCTATAACTGCAACTTATAATTTATACCTGTATCTGCACTTGCTGCTATTGCACTTCTGGTTAGACCATTTCGTTGCCTTGTACCTGTACATGTGTAATGACAATAAAGTTGAATCTAATCTAATCTAATCTAATCTAATCATTTGATGAAAATATTTATGATTTTTACTTGCAAATTCAGGAATTGTGTTCACAGATTTACAAATTGGATTTTGTAAATGTGAATTGTGCTGTGTGTGGATGAATTTCATTTTGTAAATGTATTATTTTTGAGACTGATCTGGCTCCATATTTGCTACAGTCGGGTTTTACTGTCCACACTTAGCTTTAAAAAATGCAACAGTGCATCGTCAGATATGCAAATTATCACAACACATACTTTTCACATGCCGTTGTGTAAATATAAAACATTTATAAACAAAGCGCCTGAACTTTTGCTTCAGAAAAGTTCCATGTACTCTTAGATTACTGCTGTTTGCCCTGAAAGAGTTTGTATAACAAATTTCATAAATAACTGAGTAGGTGTTCAGGGAGAGCTAGTGATTTTTCTGCAAAAGAATTCCCCAGTAATCAGTTTTTTTTCTTCTTCTTCTTACTACATTTCTCCCTGGAGGCTTAAAATGATTGCGGAACCTTTTCTTTTACCTTCCTGCTGGGTTTGTGGATGCTAAACACCAACCTGACTGCACAAGCATGGCAGTCATAATGGGGCAAATGCGTTTGCGGTGACAGGAGAGTATGTGTGCGTTTGACATAACAGCTGTGCCTTCAGGTCATGAAGAATTTAGGTACGCAAACGCAATTCAACATTTCCGTCGGCTGGTTTTCAGTGAGCCTGAATCTGTGCCAGCAATCACAGACAGATGGATTAAAGAACGAATCACTGAGTGAACACAACAGGGTTGCCATTAAAACTTTTAATTTTCTTTTCGTTTAATTTTCTATTCAATTGCACATACATCAGTTTATCACTTTGAATGTGTCCCATTTATCAAAACTGCTTTCTGCAGTGGTTTATATGAAAACGGAAACAGAGCATAATTAAAGTGGGTGATCGACATTTTGTATTTGATAAATCAGTACATTTTTAAATATGAAGCATCAAAGACAATAATACTATTTTTATTACATTCTCAGGAACATTACTTTGCTATTAAGGTTATTATAATTAACTGAAACTAATGAACAAACTCTTTTATTACTGGAAAAAAGAGAAGGTTAGCAGGAAACATAAAATTCCCAGTTAGTTTAAACCCCACTTGTCTTGGGGGAATTAAAAAAAAAGTACATTTCTGAATATAGAATTTTAATAATATCATCAAATTATTCAATATATAAGATATCTTTTTATCTTTACGTATTAGGCCAAACTTAATAATTTTCCATGAGAACACAAGTCTTACAGATATTTTCTGTTGTATCGAAACGAATACTTCATCCGCTGTGCAAAAAGATCAACTGATGGACATCGCAAATGACGGCAGCCTTTTAGGGACCGTTCAAGACGCGCACAGGTGAATGCGAACGCAACGCGAGTCACATGACAAGAATTGACCGATCAGCTTCAGCTTGTATGGTACACATTTCGGTAAGACAAACACAGAACACCCAAACACTGCAGTGCTTTGTCATTTTCTCCATAAATAAAACTTGTATCAGAGTTACAGCAATGTTTTGTCAAGTTGTCATCATCTGAGAAAACGGTTGATGGTCGCCTAGCAACCTACAACCCTTGAAACACCCCCAGCCCCCACCCGGTTCGCGTTAAAATGGTCAAGTGTCGACCGGTCTGCACGATGATAAAAAAGGTTGAGGACCACTGGTTTAAATGGTTAGTTCACCCAAAAAACTTTAAATTACCTCATCATTAACTCTCCCTCATGTGGTTTTTAATTGTTAAGTTTCTTCTGTTGAATGTGAAAAAAGATGTTTTGAAGAATGCTGGTTACTGGGTTGTGCTTCCGTAGTAAGGCAAAAACAAACAAACAAACAAAAAACTATGCAAGCATCATTTATCAGAACAGCTTAGTGTTCAACAGAAAAAAACTCAAATAGGTTTTGAACAAGTTTTGATTATAAGTAAACTCTGTCTCATTGATGTCTTCTTACACTGTAAAAAATGCTGGGTTCCACACAATCGACTTGAAGGAATTAAGTTAGCTTATTTGTACAAATTTAAATGGATTGAACATAAAACAATTAAGTTTAACAAGAATTGTATGGTTTTAGCTAATTTTAAATTAATAGTTTGAACAAACAGCAAACATACTTTGTTTTGCGAGACTATTGTTTTATATTTAAAGCATGTTTTGGCTTTTATTCACATCTATAAGTGACATAAACAAAATGTCAAACATGCAAATGTAACAACAGTTCTTATTGGCTCAAACATGCTGATGTGACTAAAAAAATATCCTCATTGGACCTCATACATTAAACAAGCAGATTTAGCTTCTGTGACCAAATGTGAAGTGCTATAACCATTCAACCTAAATTTTGTTAAATAAACATTCAAAGGAAAGAAAGAAATATCTCAGATTTGATTTGTAAAATTATGACAGATTTTTCATTTTGCAGTGAACTAACCTTTTAAAGTAGACAAAGCACTGCTGACAGAATAAAGCCATGTTGAGCTTCAATAGGGGCACAAATGCATGTTTCATTGTCTTAAAGCTCAAGTTTCTTATCAGTAAGACGAAGGGTAAATTACTGAAGATCCTTTCGGTGCTGGTCATGTTTGATCATGTTGCTTTTCCTGCATGATTTCACCTTAACCTTCATTAAATCCTTTTATTGCCACTTACTGTATGCCCTAATACACACCAACTGTATCAGTGGCTTCATATCTCATCATCCCTTCAGTCAAATAAAAAGCTGCTTTTTTTCTGCAGTCATGCATCCTATAATTGAAATGCAGTCAACTAAAATGTCCACAGTACATCTTCTCTGTAAATTCTGAATAGCTTCTGAATAGACCCTTTCTCTAATTTTCTGTAAAGATTGACACTAATGATGAAATCTTGCCATTTAATGAGAGTAATAAGTGTAACTGTCGTGCATTTACGACTTCAGAACAGCTAAGCGATAATTACTTTGCTCCAGATATTTCAAGTTATTTGCAAAAGGAAATTTCCTAGTTGTAAGTGGGAATAGAGTGAATAAAAAAGAGCCTTCTGTTACCTTTGTAAAAAACGAGTCTATAATATATAAAACGCACATAGAGAAATATATTCAGATTACGATGCAGAGATGAGGGTGATAATCAGATCATCAGAAGGCTAATTATCACATTTGCTTTTAAAAATATGTTTGTGCTGGCTTTTAGAATAACAGTGAGAGAATAAAATCCACCCTGGGGCATTTCAATTAGTTTTGATAGGGAAAGGAAGCTTAATTAGAACATGCTATGTACAGTAGCTGTGTAATTTCTCCCCTCAACATTTCATTTATGGTGTTTTTTTTTACTTGCTTTAATTTTCCTAAACAAGATGCGAGTTTTTGAGCATATCTGTGCAGTGACAAATAGATTTAGACGTCCTTTTTGGCAACCTTTTAGTCTCACCGCTTGCCTTGCAAGAAATTTGCATATAATCATGCTTGGCTGGCATAAGAACGAAGTTGTGTAGAAGGCAATTGAAGTGAAGAGACTGAATATATTTGAATGTATTTGTAGCGCAGATTTATTCAAAGAAACAGCAAACATAGTGCTGTCTTCAACACACCAACCTTCCCTGAAACATGTTGCCAGATGTCCCTCATGCATTTTACATCATCTTGTTAGTAAAGAGAGGGTCACTAGAGCTTTTTTCACACAAGTTCATCATGAGCAGGGATTTCAGAGAGACCATGTTCTGTAACAGATCACTAATTAATCTATATGTACTTTTGCTGAATGTAGTTTTTTTATTGGATCACGGTGATCCACTTTTTTGTTTATTAGCACCATATTCACGAGGTGTGGTGATTTTTTATTTTTACATAGAAAAATATGTACTGTATAAATTACCACTAGGGGTTGCTTGGGTCAAATATCATTGTTCGTTCATTCATTTTCCTTCAGCTTAGTTCCTTAATTCATCAGGGGTCACCACAGTGGAATGAACCGCCAACTCATCCAGCATATGTTTTTATAAAGCGGATGCCCTTCCAGCTGCAATCCAGTACTGGGAAACATCCATAAACACTCATTCACACACATTCCCTATGACCAATTTAGTTTATTCATTTCACCTATAGCACGTCTTTGGACTGTGGGGAGCACCCAGAGAAAACTCACACGAACACAGCGAGAACATGCAAACTCCACACAGAAATGCCAACTGACCCAGCTGGGACTTGAGCCAGCAACCTTATTGCTGTGAAGCGACAGTGCTAACCACTAGCCACTGTGTCACATCACTGTGTACCATCATTGCTTTTCAAAGTAAATAAAAGATTATGCTTAATGAATTAGTTTTATTATACAAAAATGGGTAAAAATGCTTTATCAAAAACGTACCAAACCATGACACCACTGTATCATATCAAGCTATATCAAACTGAACCATGAATTTTGTGAACCCCTACACAGTCTAAAGCTTTGTAAACAGCAATAAGCATACAGGTCTGTTAGTTTTTTTTATCCAATAAAATGACCATTTTTAAACGTCAACATCAATGGAACAACATTTACCATATAAAGTCCTTAATGCACATGAAAAAAGTCACATGATTTTACCTCAACAGTGTTTACCTCAATATGATTGGTTCACTGGACAAACCAGTAGATCGAACTCATCTTAGAAAACACTTGAAACCTGAGAACACTTGAGCAAAGTCTATCATCCAAAATTATTTTATATAATTTTGTCCTACACTGTAAACAATTCTTGGTAATTTAATTCTTTTGTTTAATTAACTTTTCTAGTCATTTCAGTTAATATCAATAAAACTGACTAAAATATTAAGTTAAATGTTGTACAACTTAAAAGAATTTGAACCTGATTAACATAATAAAATAAGTTAAAGCAACATAAAAATATTTGTTGTCTTGACTTTTATCAATGCATTTCTTACAGTGTTGTCTTTTTTATAAACATGCCACCGAACACAAGATGACAGAGTTTGTAATTGTGTGTGTGAGAAATAGCAAAAGTGGTTTCCCAGCCTACATTAATGTAAAAAAAAAATATCTAAGAATTGACGATTTTATTATCTTGAACACATTGTGTACAGACTGTGCTTTTTTCACAAATATTTTATGCAAATGTAACATTTTATACTGAAACAAACTTGCACCTATGATTGAAAATAGCTTCCACATACTTGATTCAAAATGTGCTTCTTCAAGACTGAACTTCACTCACTTGCTCACTAACTATGGCTTAGGCCCCGTTTACACTAATGCGTTTTCGTTTTAAAACGCATAAGTTTTGCTACGGTTACGCCATCCGTCCACACTACGCCAGAGTTTTCGAGCCCCAAAAACGGAGCGTTTTGGAAACGCTGGAGAGTTCGTTTTCATTCTAAAACGCTGCTGCTCTGTCTCAGTGTGGATGGGGGAAAACGGAGATGTCTGAAAGCGGCTGCTGGACACAGAAATGGGAGCATTGTTTGCCCTATTGTCTGTTTTAGGCGCTATTGTGCAGTTAAACTCTGCCTTTTTTTCTACAACAGCTGCATATATTCGCAAGAGGCAAGCTATTGTTCGAGCACTCGCTAATCACTCGCGTTTTAAGCGTCGTCAGCTCAATTTAGAACGCCGGTTTTGGGTTAGCGTTTGTTGACTAACAATAACCAAATGCCGAGCGAGATGCCAGCTTCCTGTTTATACTTGAACACGCATGCCCAGAGTGCGCGAATGGTCACGTGCTATACGCTTTTGGTGGAGTAGAGTGGACGGAGATATGTTCAGAAACACTGGGTGAAACGCTAGTGTGGACGTGGATCGTTTTCAGTCTAAAACGCCGTTTTAAATCTAAAACGCACTAGTGTAAACTGGGCCTTAGTCCCTGTTTTATCAGGGGTCACCACAGCAGAATGAACCGCCAATTACTTTGGTATATGTTTTTTGCTGCGGACATCCTTCTAGCCACAACAAAGCACTGGAAAGGCTGAGCTTAAGATCTCTCATTCTGTGGGTCAGGTTGCTGTGGTTGTAACTGTGTCCGTCATCCCCTGCTCTGCTCTAGTGAACTCAATTGGCTAAGGACACGATTTAGCACACTCTCTAATTGAATTAGTCTGCGCAATGGTTCGGTTCTGGCTGATATCTCACTGTCTAAATCAAGGCCAGCTCTATTTGGACTCAATTACCTTCCACTCGCTTGGCTACCAGACTTTAGTTTACAGAATGGAAACAGGAACATTTAGACTTGAGTTTTTCGGATTTTAAGCTGTCAACTTAAACCAAATAAGACCAGCAATATAGCCACCACGGTTATTGCGTATTCAGTACGGAGTCATTTGATACTTCAGAATGAGACAGACACAGAAGATAAATAGTTTTCTTCTCCATAGACAGTCTTTAATCATCCGGTGCACACAAGAGACCGTTTGTCTGTGGCTAATGGTGTGTATCTGAACTGCACCTGAGTGGCCCACCAAATATGTCCCATTACTTCCCCGGCAGATTCATCAAATCTGTTCTGTCACACAAACCCTTGTGTTTTCAGAGATTGCGCAGGTACATCTTACCCACAGTGTGTTCCTGTTAGCCAAACATGTCAACTGGACCAGATCCAGACCTAGTTTTAGCTTCACCAACACGTGTCCTTATTTGACGATTCTTCTCATAAGTAATTTGAAGCAGGACCAAGGCTCACTCAAGCTTACCGTGTGTTTCAGGTAACACAATACATCAACCAAATAGCCTTTTTGACAAGGATAATCACTCTGGCTTTATTTTGGGGGAAAAATGTAAATGCATGTAAAATGGCCTTGTTAGTGTTTAGTAATCTATAGTTTTAAGGACAAACGCACCTGAATGCAAAAGTTGGTAAATCATGTAAATCAGAGATGGGTTGCACCTGGAAGGGCATCTGCTGGGTAAAACATATGCTGGATAAGTTGGCGGTTCATTCTGCTGTGAACACTCTCAGAAATAAAGGTACAGGAGCTGTCACTGGGGCAGTACCTTTTTAAAAGATACATATTTGTACCCTAAGAGTCCACAGTGATACCTCAAAGTACATTTTAGTGCCCAAATATACCTAAAAAGTACCTTTGAGGTACCACTGTGGACCCTTTAGGTACAAATATGTATCTTTTGAAAAGGTACTGCCCCAGTGACAGCTCCTGTACCTTTATTTCTGAGAG
>CAIGQQ010033541.1:12838546-12862414 GCA_903798035.1 Danio albolineatus
ATATATATATATTTAACAGTGTTGAATGAATGCAAGAAATCATGACGATGCTAAAGTCACAATGCTAAAGCAGAAGATTCTTGTCTTAAATAAGATTTTAGTAAAATTTTAGTCTTTATTTGATTTTTTTAAATGAGAATTTTCAGGTGCCATGGTGGCGCAGTGAGTAGCACGTTCGCCTCACAGCAAGAAAGTTGCTAGTTCGAGCTGCGGCTGGGTCAGTTGACGTTTCTGTGTGGGGTTTTCTTGTTCCCCCCATGTTTGCGTGGGTTTCCTCCGGGTGCTCCTGTTTCCACCACAGTCCAAAGACATTTGGTACAGGTGAATTGGGTAAGCTAAATTGTCCATAGTGTATGTGTGTGAATGAGAATGTATGGATGTTTTCCAGTGATGGCAACAGCTGGAAGGGCATCCGCTGCGTAAAACATAGGCTGGATAAGTTGGCAGTTTTATTTCAGTTTTATTTTGAATTTATTTATTTCATATTTAATGTTTTTGTATTTTGTCAAACTTGTTTAATCATGTATTATTTCTATTTTATTTCATTCCAGCTTTATATCAACTACCAAAAACAGTAATAGTTTAGGTTTCAGTGCTGCTCCTAGTGGAAATCTGTTGTGACAACTCATATTTAATTTAAAGTCTTAAATGCCACAGCTAACAAATAGCCCAAATATATAATTTCATTAGCTTCATGTCAGTTATAATTTTATTACAAGCACACACTTCTGTGACCTAATTTGTTCAGCTGACAAAAAAGTCATTATCTTAAATGCATTGCTTGCTCAAAAAAATGCTTCAAAATCCGCTCGCAGTCATTACTGAAACCACTGATTAAAAATGTAGTACTTCAGGGCTTTGCTTACTGGCATAACCCACAATGCAATACGAACATAATGTCAGTGAACGGAGGAGAAGCTTTGATTCTAGATTGAAAAGTCCTGAGGTATTTCCACCTAAGGTGCAGAGTTTGTTGACTCAGGCTAATTAAAGTTTGCTGTGTTTTGACTGGTTTGATAAGATTATCATTTATGAAATGTCAGGGAAAAGCAGAGGATTTGTGTAAGAGAGTTTTTTTTAATTATTATTATTATGGTTAAGCTAAGAAATCACAGTTTGACTAAGATTTCACAGTTCATTTTGCAGGTCTTTTATCAACATCAGGCTTCGCCAATACAGTTTATTTCACATTTATGGTATATAAAAAAATTATAATGTAAAGTTATGAACTTCAAAGTTAATTAGTAGCTTGTCAGATCCAGTGATTACCTTCTTTTTGTACATAGAAAATAATAGGCAATATATTTATATTTTTTAAGTGTCCTGTTGTTTCTCAGAAAAAAAAAGGATTTTTAAAAATGTCATTATACACTTATTTTGTAACCATGTTTTCAGATGTTTATATTCATTTTTAGACAACACAATACCGTGCTCTAATATTTTAATTTGAAATTTGAAAGAAGTATCACCAGATATAAATTCATTCATTCATTCATTCATTCATTCGTTCATTCATTTTCTTGTTGGTTTAGTCCCTTTATTAATCCGGGGTTGCCACAGCGGAATGAACCGCCAACTTATCCAGCATTTGTTTTACGCAGCGGATGCCCTTCCAGCCGCAACCCATCTCTGGGAAACAGATATAAATTTTATATGTAATTCAATAGATTGTAGCATTTTAATCAAACCCCTATCTTGGAAATACTGACAAACGGATGAATTTAAATTGAAATAGTTTTCTTTTATTGTTATTTTTATTGTTATTTTTATTACCACAAATTATGTAATCATTGGCTCATTTTTTTCTGTTGAACACAAAGGAAGATATATTGAAGAATGTTAAAAAAAAATCAAAAGACATAGAATCAGTGGTCTATGGTTGTTTTTTTCTAAGATTACTCAAAATATTTGATTTTGTGTTCAACAGAAAAAAAAACCTTTTAGTTATAATTCAGAACCTCTTGAGTTTAAACAATTTTACCTTTTTGGGTGAACTATCTCTTTTAATGCATTGAAGGCTTTTATTCTGACATATAAATTACATGTGCACTTAATGTGTCACATTATACATCAGAAATCATTTCACGAGACTAAAAACTGAGACTCTAACATGATTCTGGACCTCTAGAAACCACCGACTGTTTTCTGAGAATTTGAGTGTGCTCAGATCTCAGCAAGACCATTCGGAGCCGCACAGGGGCCATTCGCCATTAAGACATCTGTGGCGAGCGTCACTTCAGAGGTTTGGTGCTCTGCTCAAACGAGCAACCCATCAACACTTGCTCAAAATGTCAGTTTGACATGCTGGCTCCTCAGGATAGCTGTCACTGTGTATGATTTATAATGCAGCTGTACAGAATTTATGATCAGAAAGAGCATATTTAAGTTTTGTGTGCATATATCTGTTACATACATTTTTGGAAGCTAGACGTACAGTAATGACGTGACTCACTGCCTGATGCATTTGACAGGCTATGATTTAACAGCACAGTTTAATTGTTTTTTTGTATGAGTTTAAGAACATTTTCTTAAAATCAGACGTTGATGTCTTGTGGTTAAATTCACTGTAGTGATTTTGACTTAATTGTGTTTATTACGGCATAAAAATAGGCTACATTGCATGCATCTCCTCGCAGTAGAAGCACTGCTTGTTAGATGATGAACATCAGTGAGCAGGAGTTTATTTTTAGACTTATATTTTCATTTATGTTACTTTTAGATAAAACACGCTTTTTGAAGAGGTGATTTACTGACACTTTATGGCTGCTATGTTGAGTCAGCAGGCGCCTGTTATAATCACAAACACCACAACGTGCAGCGTGTAATATTTGAATAATATAATTCTGAAGAAGATACTATATTTACAAGCAGCTCATTATGATGCAGAGTATTAGCGCCACACAGCCTAAGGGTCTTTCACATTGGACAGTCCATCTGTGGTGTTTAGATCTTTGATCTACGATGAAGTAAATACATGTGTGTGTGTGTGTGTGCGAAAATCTCACATTATTATAAAAATTTTATCAACAGGAGATTGATTTTATCAACCCAGGCTCATTCTGAAAACGTACCTCTGTACACGTTTCAGGAGGCCACGAAATACATCCTGCGAGGAACGTATTTTTGCAGTTTTTGTTTTCGCGAATCCACGAGAGGCCTTTTTGAGATCTCAAATTTCTCTCATGAGTGCCATTTGCGCCTGCTGTTCTTGCATAAACCTACCAGAGACCGCTGTTGACTGACTGTTTGACTGACTGAATGACTGACTGACTGACCGGCCAATCAACTGACCTACCCTACTCCTTCCCTAAACCCAACCAGTTTTATCAATTGACCCACCCACACACTTGCCTAAACCCAACCAACAATTTTCAAAAGCAATCCAGAAGAAAAGAAAAGCCCTCGTCTCATCTTTACCACATTTTCAGATTTTACCACATTCTCACCCTGTTATTTACTGGTTTATTTTATCTTTTGGATTCTGTTTTTGTCTTACCTGCTTTCTGGAACCGCTCTTCACCGTACTCGAACCCCGTCGTCGTTGTCAACTCCTCTCTCCGTCTCAAGTCCAGCAACGAACATATTGAGCTAACGGGACAAACTGTTGTGCACACGGAGGTAAACGGTCAGATGGTAAGCCGAAAAGGAACAGCGTCATACCGCCCAGTAGCGTTCGTTTCAAAAATAAAATGCAGCCATAAGTACCTCTGGCTATATAATTTGCGGTCTCCAGAAACTATATAGGACTATGCTTTCAGAATGAGCCTGCACTCTAAAAAACGCTGGGTTAGTTTTCTAACCCAAATGCTTTGTTGAGGCTGCTAGGTAACAAAATTGGGTTGATTTAACCCAAATTGGGCTGAAAATCGGTCTTGATCTACAACCCAGCAGTGTTGCTTTTAATTAATGTGCAATTCCACACCAAAATTCATTATTATTATTATTTTAGTAAGGTGTTAGAGGTAGACCCCGTGTGACACCCATATGTCCGGCCACCAACCCTGCATTGGATCTCAACCACTCATCATTATCCGTCACATGCTGGATGTCTAAATGAATAGAACTTTTTACATATGAGAGTGTAAATAAATGTACCTTTGTGTCTCTCACACTATGAGATAAAGCATCCATTATCATTTATACTGTAAATCACCAGACCATGCCAAAACTACTCTTGACCTACCCTGAGCAATATGAGCAACAACGTACGAACGAATGCGAAGTTGCAGTGGAAATCCATTTTTAAAAATAGCTGTGTCGTATTGTAGGATTTAACTGGATCACGAATGGTGTTATTTTTGTTGTGTGTACTAGGTAAGACTGACATACACTCCAGTAAGATGACATCTGAATGAATAAACACAAACCATTACTGTCATACAATGATGTCTGCTTTTTACACAGACATACACACACAGAGAGACTTGTTCTTATATTTGGGTAAGGACTCTCATAGATGGAATGATGTTTCTGCTATTCAAACTGTATGTATCCCCTACCCCTACCCCTAAACCCAACCCTCACAGGAAACAATAAGCATTTTTACATTTTAAAAATACCTCATTCTGTATTATTGATAAGTATGTTTACCCATAGGGACCTCAATTACATGGTAATACAAGTCTCAGTGTGTCTCTTTGCAATCAGATTTAAGCCCCCATCAGGATATAAAAACAAGGCAAGGCAAGTTTATTTATATAGCACAGTGGCAATTCAAAGTGCTTTACATAAACAGAAATAAAATTGAAGTATAAGAAAATAAAATCAAATAATAAAAAAAACTGATAAAAACAGATTAAAATTAGTTAAGACAAGTTATAAAAGAATGAAAAGAAAAGAAAGACACAATACACACACAAGTATACACACACAAGGTTATCTTATTTTCCCCATTTTTGTTAATTTTGTCAATGACCATATTAAGTTTAGCTTGTCTTGACCATCAATTTTCTGTTAATCAAAGCAGCGCAGTGTTTGATTCATAACCTTTTTTATTATTTTAATTATTTTTATACGCACTTCGTTTGATGACCAGTCCAAAATCCTTCAGTGTTTTCTGTCTGTTTGTGTATGCTTGGAGTAGCTCAGTAAAAAGGCCACATTGACTTTGAAAGTATAGGCTCCTGCTCTGTTTTACCTATCTCTGTTCATCTGATACCCTTTTAAAGGAGTAGGTCCCTCAGGGAAGACTGTTAATACATCTTAAAATGCCAAAACGACCTCTTTTAGTCTTATCTGTTGACGCTCTACCATTTATTGTAGAGAATGAACATGTCTGGGGTTGAATGCAAGATAAATTCAGGCTTTCTAACACACCTAACAGTAACATTCTGAAGACACATCATACATTATGATAAGAATTCATTACTGGTCAGATCTGTTTCTGAGTTCTTCATTATAACTGATGTATAGACATTGATATCTCTGACTTGTCTTTATGCTGCCGTCTCCATATGTAACGATGTCAAGGCTTGGCTTTTATGGTGTCGTGTCATTCGCAACTCATGTCCCATAAACTGAAAGATGACAGCATTCGGTGTGCATGGGTTTATGTCTTTGTACTTTTCTTCCTGTTATAGAATAATACATCATGGAAACCAGACACCTGTCAAGACTGCATCTGCTACAATGATATTGTCATCTGCAAACCCACGCGCTGCCGAAATCCCCAGTGTGACTTTCAGAGGGTAAGAATGAAGTATTTGCTCACAGGCCATTAAAACAGGGCAATAACAGTGCCTGGATAAATGAATGCATCGGAATATACACAGCCAATTAAACATTAATGCTTTTGGTCCAATTAAAAACAACCAATACTAAGAAGCAAATGGTTCAAGCCACGAGGGCTCTATCAAGTATTTCTGTCAGTATTTGTAAACATTATGGTTCCCAAAAGGTTTATAATAGAGTTCATTTACAGATACAACAGTTAGTTTTGGATCGATTCACCTAAATGGTGTTCCAACGGTGTTTATTTATTTTATTGTCTGGTATAAAGTTTTGTGTGTGACAAAAAGTAACTGTGAGTTAGCCGTTTAAAAATTCTCAAATATCTTCTGAAAAGATTTGCATTGATGTATCCATAAAGAACTTTTACGTCTATAGCACATTTCAGCTCCAAGGTTGTTTATGGTGTAAAAAGTTTTTAATAAAATATTACGAGCTGTTTACTGAAAAGTTTTCAGGGAAATGCTTTTCTACTGTATGACTTCACTGCAAAAACATGCTTTTTGAAACTTTATTTCCTGAAATATAATAAAAGAATGTGCTTAAATGAGGCGCCACGGTGGCGTAGTGAGTAGCACGTTCGCCTCACAGCAAGAAGGTCGCTGATTCGAGCCTCGGCTGGGTCAGTTGGCGTTTCTGTGTGGAGTTTGCATGTTCTCCCCGTGGTTGCGTGGGTTTCACAAGTCCAAAGACATGCAGTATAGGTGAATTGGGTAAGGCTAAATTGTCTGTAGTGTATGAGTGTGAATGTGTGTGTATAGATGTTTCCCAGAGATGGGTTGCGGCTGGAAGGGCATCCGCTGTGTAAAAAAATATGCTGGATAAGTTGGCGGTTGATTCTGCTGTGGCGACCCCAAAGGGACTAAACCGACAAGAAAATGAATGAATGAATGAATGTGCTAAAATGGGCTAATGAATGTGTTAAAATAGTGATGTAATTGTACTTATACGTAGGATGTTGTAGGGAATAAATAATGTTCCCTATACAGTAAGTGTGTATCTTGTGGAGATGGCAAAAACACATTGTACTTAAATTAGTGCCGTTAGACCAAATGAAAAGTGTGTTTTAAAAATGTAAACATTGTAAATTTTGTAGTATAAAATAAAAATAGTAACAAGACAGACAAATCGAATTCTAGAAAAACACAACAGTGCAGAACAAAATAAACTGTAAATCTAAAAATAAAAGCTCATTCAAAATAATAATGAATACTTAAGGGTTACTTTAAAAAATGACTTAAAATTTATGATATATATTATTAATAATATTATTCACACACATAAATAACTTCACTTTTTTGATCACTAGCCAACATTGCATGCCACTCACCATTTTTACTGGCCACAATTTTGTTGTTGGGAAAATATATTTTATATGCATAAATTTGACTGTGGCGTGCTAAAATGAGTTGATCTAGATTTAAATAGTGTTATTTCCACATGCCTCCTTATTAATTTAAATTAGTGTGGTTTATTTGTGAACTAATTTTGAGAGGATCACGTGCTTATGATTGAACACAGCTGGTACCACATCAGCTCTGTCTCTGCAGACGAATTAAATTTAATCCTGACACACTATAAATTACCAGAGCTTTCTACTTCTGTCATATTCGTCTTGAAAAATCCCCCATTCCACCCCAACTCCTCCCCTTCTCTGATAGGGCGGCACGGCGGCCCAGTGGTTAGCACTGTTGCCTCACAGCAAGAACGCTGCTGGTTCGCCCCTCCCAGAGCCAGTCGGCGTTTCTGTGCTGAGTTTGCATGTTCTCCCCGTGTCGCGTGGGTTTTCCCCAGGTTCCCCGGTTTCCTCCAACCATCCAAAAACATACAACATACAGTAAGTAAATTTACTACTTTAAAATAGCATCTTAAGGCAACTGTAATCAGATATATCTCCGCACATTCACGAGCAGGGGAGTTCTCAAGACTTACCTGAGCTCAAACTCTCCTCTCGGCCTTCAAACGAGAGGGAGCCCCAGGCTCAAGGATTTTCTGAGCTCAGGGCTCTCTTCCGGGACAGCATGCCAAATACGCTTTATTATCAATCAGCCAAGTGTGAACTCTTGAATTTGTGTTGTGTGTCAGTGCATCAGGATCGCCTTTGCGTGCGATCATCCTCTCATTTGGTATTCACCTGCTTCTTCGGTATTCTATTTATTTATTATTGTCATCTCTCAATCTGGCCCCTCATTAGGCAATCCTTATTGTTAAACTCGGCTTTTTAAGAAAAGTACAATTTAAAAATTATCTTCAACCAGTCAAAGTGGCTGTCTAACCTGAAATCTACCTGTATATCTACCCATATATCAGTATGTCAGTAAAGTTACAAACATATAATTGCTTGCCTGATAAATTGTTAAAGCATATAAGAAATAATATATAAGCATTACTATCATTACCATGGATTCATTATTATTTCCATTTGGTCCTGAATTAAACCTTTTCTGAAGTGATCAGTAATTTTTGAAAACTCATCATATGTCTAATATCTCTTGCGCTCTAATCCACCTCTCTCTGAATATTTTCCTAGGGTGAGCGTTTAAGAATCCCACCTAACAAGTGCTGTCCTGAATGCTTATCACCGTTGCCCGGCATCTGTCACCATGAAGGACTGGTTTATGGGGTAAGCGACGCTGCTTATGATGACACAGCTCCACTGAAAGATGCTAAAAGCCTCATCCTGTCCCTTGGCGAATCTTCCCACTTTTTTGCTCGAGCACCAGCGGCTCGTTGATTGCTAGATTTTGTGCACAAAAGCGTTCTTGTTTGTGTTCCACTCTTCCCAGACAGAGAGAGCTTCTCTTTTTGTCCCAATCACCCCCTTTTTAAAGAGCCACTTGGTGCCGTGTTTAAAATTCTAGCAGTGTAGCTTCCAAGTCAAGTAGCATTTACTTTTGGGAGCAAACTGTGTTGGCATTGGGGCTTTGAACAATAAATATTAGGTTTAAAAGTCATGGCACCAATGATATAAACACGTCCCTTTAACCATGTCTTGATCTACGGCTCTTTCTCTCCTCAGCATGATAGTCAATGGAGTAATTCCAAATGTTCGGTGTGCACATGTGCTCATGGGAAGGTGACCTGTGGGCCACGCGCATGTCCTCCTCTCAGCTGTGGGAAAGACCAGAGTCCTTTCATCCCAGATGGAGACTGCTGTCCAGTTTGTGCTCTTAATGGAGGTACAGTAACTGCAATCACTGAGACAGCTTGATGGGATACTGTGTTGTTTTGTGAAAGGGATTGCTCTATTTATTTTTTACCAAAATCCCTTAAATAGCAAAAAGAAAATAGAAGAAATAAAATGTGAGGTTGTATTTAGCCTAAGGCCCAAATAAATAAATAAATAAATAAAAATTACTCATCATATACACCCCCTCAAGTGTTTGTAAATCTTTATAATTTATTTATACATTATTTACACGTTATTTATATATCCTTATTACTTTTTGCAGAAAGCTAAAGACAATATTTTGAAGAATGTTGGAAACCAGTAGCAGTTCATCTCAATAGCATGTTTCAAATATTCTTCTTTCATCTTTTGTATATTTTCTTTTGTATCTTTGGTTACACTTTATTTTTAAGTGTGCTTCGCCCCATAACTGTACATTTAAGTATCTGAGAAACAGTCATTGAGCAGGCTCTGATTCGGGTCCAGTTTGACCTCGTTTTGGGGTAAATAAAAAAAAAAAATCTGAAAAGAAAGACTAAAGAGAATATTAATGTCACAATTACCAGCAATCTAGTCCATGCAGATCGCTGGAGAACTACAAATCCACCACCAAAAGAACTACAAATCCCATTTTACCTGTTCACATACAAACATGTTCCAGATCACTGATGATGACACAGACACACAGTTGAAGCTCATCATTGAATCATTAACTGGACTATAAAGACACCTCTCTTTGCAGCACACATTGCTGAGCCTTGTTTATGCTGTGTAGCACTACAAAGCGGTTTCTATTGTGTAGTATTCACGTGTTTTGACATTTTTTGTTTGTGTTTGATTTTTTAATGCCTAGCCTGGCATTTCACCTGATTTTTAACTATGTTTTTGGATTACCCCTATGCCCCTTTTTTTGTTGCTGTATTGACCATTGCCTGTACAACCTGTCTTTAATAAACTGCGTTTGGATCTGCACTTCTGTTGTCAGAATCCACTTCGTAACAATTAAAACAAAGAAAAATGTTTTTTTATTATGATTTATATGTAAAAGTTGACATGGAATTGCTGTTTTCTAAATTAATCTTACCAAACTTATTTTGAACAGTTTGTTTAATGTTTTGTTTTTAACTTTATTCAAATTGACATTTAATCAAACATCATTAATACAGTGTACAATTCTCCCTGGTGATGTATTCTGAATTTGCCCTGCAAGCCGTTTAGTTGACGTCATGTCTTTCTTACAATCAACCGCAATCGAATCTGAAACTGATCCCGTTCCACATTTTTTTTCCCATTATTTCATTACTCTTCATTGTGTGTCACAATATGGAGTAATTGGTCTCAAGATTATGGCAATGTGTGTATATTCTAATGAGCACACATTGGGATGTTTGCTGTTGAGCGGAGATAACAGCATTGGCAGAATAAATGTTGTAAATTTTGGGCATGAATGTGCACAAACAATAGTTAAAAATGGTTAAAATTATTACATTACAGATGTGTTTGGCTTCACTAGTAGCACAGATATTACAAACATCAGCTTATAGTGGAGTTTTAGAGTCATCATGACGTAAAGAGCAATTCACAGTGTGCCTCAGATTCTGCTTTCTTCTCTCTTTCCCTCTCTCTCTCTCTCTCTCTCTCTCTCTCTCTCTGTCTCTCCCTATGTTTTTCTGATTGCAAAACATCAGCTTTTTTTAGCCATGTTGGTCCCAAAAGGGTTTTATCTGCTTCGCACTGTCATAACCAATGAACTGTGTTTTTTCCCCTTAGAAATTTTATAATAATTCTGCAATTAAAATGTTCTTTCTCACTTCACAGCCTCTTGCTCCTGGGAAGGCCGTGAGTACAGAGATGGGTTGGAGTGGACGTCAAGCCCCTGCACAAAGTGCCGGTGCAGAAACGGACACACTGAATGCCTGGTGGCTGAGTGTCAGCCGGTTACATGCAAAGTGGTCAGTAACAACACTGAACTGTCAACCGGGCCTCGTGTTTTGATCTCTCGGCAACTGCAAAGGCAAAACACAGCGCAGCTTGTCTAGATGTGTAAATTGCTGTTATCTCGCACAGCATCTCCACACTTTAAAGAAAAAAAAAATACACTTAAGATGGCTGCTGTGGTTGCCAGAAGTTTATTATATAAAAGAATATGATACCAAAAATTTTGAATTAAAATAAGAAGATGTTCAACATGTTTTAATAGTGGAATTTACATATTTAATTTAACTGGCATAATATTAAAATGTCAACTTCCTGAAGGACTAAAATCGGTTTTGCTCCATTATGATAAACAGACAAGCTCAAAAATGAAAGCTACGTTATGAATCTTTACAAAGCTTATCATAAGCAGCACAAAGGAAATGTCAGTTTAGGTGTTTTCATATCAAATTATACGAAGACTTACTTGTTTTCAGCTCCTGAAACTGTCAATTTAACAGTATTGCAAAGGAAATTTACGGTATCTTCTAAAAGTACCTATTCCAGAGGTGAAAACAAGAAAGCCACATGGTGAGTTAAAGCTTATCACAAGTAGCTCACAAAGGATTGAAGGAATGTCAGTTTAATTGTTTTCTCTGTGAATTAAAAGATGGCATGTTAGTGTTTAGCTTCAGAAACGAAGTGATTTTAAACTGTCATTTAAATCGTCTTTGACAATATAATTACAATCAAAAAGCACCAAAACACAGGTGATAATAAGAAAGCCACAAGATGAATCAAATGTAAAAGTAGCACACAGGAATTGAAGGAACATGAGTTAAATAAACTTTCACTTTAAATGATAAAAGTACAACTTTTTTTACTTTCATAAACTGCAGATTCAGAGCATCATGTTGGCACGGTGGGTAGCATGATTGCCTCACAGAAAGAAGGTCGCTGGTTTGAGCCCTGGGGTAGTCAGTTGGCATTTCTGTGTAGAGTTTGCATGTTCTCTCCGTGTTCATGTGGGTTTCTTCCAGGTGCTCCGGTTTTTCCCACAGTCCAAAGACATGCGATATAGGTGAAGTGAAGAAACTAAATTGTCTGTAGTGTATGTGTGTGAGTGCAAGAGTGTATAGGTGTTTCCCAGTGTTGGGTTGCAGCTGGAAGGCCATCCGCTGCTTAAAACATGATGCATAAGTTGATGGTTCATTCTGCTGTTGCAGCCCTTGATTAATAAAGGGACTAAGCCTAAAAGAAAATGAATGAATGAGACTGCAGATTCAATTGTTATTCATCATTCAATAAAGGAACTTTTTCAACACCACAAGTGGAACAGAAGTGTTATACAGAAAAAGCAAATAGAAAAAAACAGATGATAAGGACAACATACAAGACATTTTTTAAAACAACAGAAAGCAAAAAACATTTTTAGCACACTCTGGAATAAAGAGAAGATTTGAACAGACAGAGGAAGGTCATTGCAGAGCCTATAGGAACTGCAACAGAGAGAGCTCGATCACCTTTATATTTTAGCTGAGAACGCAGAAATGCAAGCACAAAGAGATCAACCGGGTTCATAATAACAACCTTTTCCATATCTTTAAAAATAAGGACTTGAGTTTAGATATTGATCTAAGGAGGGGAAAAAAGATTCTGAACAACAGCATTGATCTGTCAATCAAATTTAAAGTTTCCGTTATTGTGACATACATCTACTTGAAACGGTCCTGAGATGAGAAAAAAAATGTGGGTCGGTGCATGATTTTGTTCTTTGGGAAATGATAGAATTGTTTGAAGATGGGTGTTGCTAACAAAATGAAGGAATATTAACAGATGGACAAATTCAGAGCAAAACGGAGACACCCAATGATTCCTAAAGGAATTCCATCTGACCAGAAAGTGAAGGAAGTCATTTGAGCGAGAGGGAAGGTTATGTTATTGGATTATAGTTTATGAGGGCAAATGGATTTCTACAAAATAATGACATGCACGGATGCATCACTTAAAACAAGGACTACTATATGTGTGTCATATTAAGAAGAGTACATTTTGATTTCATGGCAACTTCAAGGTCAGAGTCAAAGATGACACCAAGATTTCTCGCATTAGACAATATATTTTTTTCTCAGGAAGCATCCTCAGACGGTGATAGACACAACACACACCTTCTAACTGAATAACATGACTTCTGATTTATCCTCATTCAGTTGGAGAAAGTTATTTGCCAAGTGACACCTTACATCTGACAAACTTAAAGGGACCCTTTATGAGTCCGTTGCAGTGTTTTATTATTACAATTGTGGTCATTTCTCATAGTGTAAATCTGTTTTGATTAACCCTGATCATATGTTCTCAACTGAAAAAGTTGTCACTTTTCTACTCTTTTTACATGCAGAATGAGAACCTGGTGGTCCATCCAGGACAGTGCTGTCCTCAGTGTGAGCCAAATCCCTGCGTGGAGGCTGGGAATGAGTACAAGGTAAGCCAGAAAACAGATTAGAGGAAGGTGAAATGTACACAGAGATCTGAGGACAGAGGAAGATCGAGAGTGACAGATGTGATAATGCATGTCTGTATTATGGAGGACCTTTTGCGGATGGAGAGTGTGGGTTAAAGTGCACTCATCATTCATATTGTGACAGAGGAGTTGAAGGTAAAGCTATGTGTGTGTGTGTGTGTGCGCGTGCTGTCATTTCCGCTTTTGTCAATTCTCTACACGTTTTTCTTTACCTTGAATCATCTTTTGATCCTCTTTCAATCGTTCACGTCACATATATTAATCTCTCAACTGACTTTTCATCAGTTTGCTCAATTTGCGGCTTTAGTTCAAACAATGCATGTGAGTTGCCAGAGCATTAACAACAGAGCTGTAGACAAGTGAGAAATTGTGTAAAGTGAAATAAAATAACCATACAGTATGTGAATACATGAACTATAGTGGGGAATAAAATATTTGCTATATTACATAAAACCAATTACGGCCTAAAATAGAAAAGAGTTATAGGACGAGGAAAAGTTCACGCAAAAATGAAAGAGCCTGATTGTTTATTCACACACTGGCTGTCCATGAAGTGAAGAGAAATAAAGGTTTTGGCACAGTCACACAATCTCATATTTTTCTTCATCTAATGCTGGGGAATTGGCCTTAATGTAGTAGACCATGTTTGGCAGCTTAATATAATACATATGACCCTGGTCAAGAAATAAGTGTAATCTGTATTGAAGTTTGTTGAGAAATGAATGTTTCAGAAGAAGGTGTATCTTAGTACGACTATTTTTTTTCCTGTAAATATATGATGAAAATATGCACTTTCTGGTCATTTTGACTCTATGGTGACTTTAAACATGCCAGTAATACCATTTGTAATTAAAAAACTTTGTGATGCAAACACGTTTGTGTGTCTGATATAAACACTCTAATTAATTTTGGGTTGATTAAACGTAAATTATAATCAAATTTGGACAATTACAGTGCCGACTTTAAGGTTAGGTTAGATTTGACAATATTTTAGCCAAATTTGGATTGAAATACTTCAGCATTTTTCAATAGTATCTGACCGCTGACTGAGACATGCAATCCCACATGCAATTGATTATTAAAACTGGCATTCAGCAAAAGAGAGGGTATGTTTCGTATTTTCAATAAAAATGAAAGGAGGCAGTTATGTTACAGGCTCCATTTTGTTAAAAATATGCATACAGAGACCATCACGGTCATATAAATATGTAGCTACATGATGCCTTAACATTTTTGGTGTCTGTTAAGTTGTTAATGTCAAAATGAAAATTGACTGATTTTATTGGTAAGATAGTGAAACAACGTAGCCAGGGTGATGCGAATGACATTATTAAGTAGCCTACAATGGTCCCTCTGAAAATTTAACCGACATGTGCTCGGGAGTTTGTTTTACATATCAAATTTGTGAAGTCTGAACTTAGAAGAAAAGAATGCAATATTGAACTTTTTGGCGCCTGATAGGCGACTGTCTGCAGCCATGCCTGATCACACTGATACGGAGCATCAGCATTTTAAAATAAAAATGGCCTCTCCATTGTTTCCAAAATTTTCCATTCTTTTCTGCTCTAAAACTCTGGGGTAGTGTGGACAGAAGGCGTAACTGTCGCCAGACTTGTTCGTTTTAAAACTAAAACGTGTTAGTAAAAACGGGGCTTAAAGGGCTATGAAACCCTGTCTCAGCAGTGTCACGGTTCGTGGTGGGGAAAAGGAGCGAGGACTCAATTGCAGACATAATATGGGTATTATTTATAATAAAATAAAATAAAATAAAAGGTAAAACTTCCCCCGAGGGGGGAAACATTATTAAAACAAAATAAACAATCAAAAATAGGGCTGGAAGACAGGACAAGGCAGGAAACTACGACGAACTGGCACAGGACAGCAGACATGAGGAGAATATAAGCAGAAATAATTAACAAACAAACAGGGGAACATGATAAACTAATAATGGGTTAACAAGGAGGGTGAGACTAGTGGGCATCAAGCGGGAGTGCGCGTGGGCTGAGCATGCTCATGACGGCACCCATACAGATACACAATGACAGAAGATGAGTGCTCAACCCAAGAAAACTTGAGCCGAGCACAACATACAGGACAAGACAGAGCTAGTGTCTGGACTCTGCCACCAAAACAAGAATTTACAAGACTGGAGTGGCAGAACCCTGACAAGCAGGGTGTTTTCACAGCTCTAGTTTGAAAAAAGTAAGGAAAGTGGTTCCAGCTTTGTTTAGGTGGAAGTGTCCAGCGGCAAAAGGGGGAAGGGTTTGCATAAGGGGAGTTTATTACGTGCGTAAAAAAGCTAATTTGCACACCGGCAACCCAAACACAGATGCAGGGGAAATGAACAGCGGATCTAAGAGCTGTGTGGAGGTGGAGGATTTCTCTCCTTCAGATTCCCCTCAGTCATATTATCTGGTGACAGTGCTGGTCAACTGCCTTACCAGTTTGAACCTTTCAACACAAACATGCCCGTGAATGCAGGGGAAAGTGAAAATGCTCTTGGCGAGATGACTATTGAAGTCTCGCAATGGTAGTTATTATTCAAAACTGTATTTGTTGAAATAAACAAATAACTAATAAATACACCATTATACCTGCCACAAATACTGCACTGCACTGCACTGAAAAAGTGGACCATTGTAATCTTGAAAACGGCTGTTCTTGTAGTAACTGCTCCAGACTTTTTGAGTAAAACGTTTCTTGTAAAGATATTGCATGCAACCTCTGCTTGCGTCTGCACCTGGTCTGCATTCAGACCCTTCTTACATTCTTTGTAAAGTGCACACACATAGATGTCCTCTACAATGGGTAGCTGCCAAGCACCAGGGCCAATAAACACTTCTGTTAACATGATGGTTGAATCATATCAATGTTTTTAGTGATTATTTTTTAAATTATTCTATTTGATCCCCTTAGTCCTGATGATGTTGTAACATCTCTGCAATACCAAAACCTCTCTTTAGATACACAGGCCGAAGTCCCCATAATCTCTCATCAGCATGTCATTTCAGGCTGTTTCTCTTTAGGCGCGTTTGAGCAATCACATCCCACTCAGCAGAATTCAGCTCTTTTGATCATTGTGAATTGTGTGAAAGCAATGCAAGGATTTTGAGAGGATAACATTCACCAGTCTTTTCATCTCCTTCTAGTACTTGTCTCGTTCTCTACAGCGCCGTCTGAATTTGTCATTTATGTTAAATTAATTATGTGCTGTAATGTGTTCTTCTGCTAAAGCTTTGAACAGCTTTGAGATGCCATCTGAATTTTCAAAACTGCTCAGAGACGTCAGTGGTGTAGCTAATTTTGTCGTTTTACAATATGAATTTTCTGGGAAAGCTCTATACATTGTATGTTGTCAAACCATGCCAGAAATTGCAATAAGGTCATTGAAGTCACACTGGTGCGTACACTACATTTTTACAAACATACTCCAGATCAAATTCTGGACATTATAAGGTAAAAAGGAATTTAAATATATGTGAAGTTTATTTATAAACTAATTTCGACCGGAGCACGTGCTTATGACTGACTGCAGCGGGGACCGCATTAACTAATGCATGATCCACCAATCAGATGAATCCTAACTCGCTATAAATAACCAGAGCGTCTTACCTTAGCCAGCGTATTGAAGAATCCTCCCCTTCACCCCTACTCCTCCCCTTTTTCCTTAACAGGGCGGCCCGGTGGCCCAGTGAATAGCACTGTTGCCTTACAGCAAGAATGTCATTGGTTCAAGTCTTTACCAGGCCAAATTGACATTTCTGTGTGGAGTTTGCATGTTCTCCCTGTACTCCTGTGGGTTTCCCCCGGGCTCTTTGGTTTCCTCCCACAAGCAATGACATGTGACATAAGTAAATTTACCAAATCAAATTGACATTTTAGAAGAGCACTTAATCTGCAGTATATTTTTCCACAGTAATTCCTGTTGCCATTCGCCATAACAAGCAGGGGAGTTCTCGAAACCTACCTGAGCTCAAACTCCCCTCTCACCCTGCAAACGGGAGGGAGCCCTAGACTGGAGGATCTTATGAGCTCAGGGATCTCTCCTGGGACAGCATGCCAAACACGCTTTATAATCAATCATCAGCTAAGTGTGCACTCTTGAAATGTTATAAATTAACAGGAGTAAAACATTCTAAACATTACAAACATTATAAACAAGAATAATAATTCCCTTCTAGGGCTGCACAATATATCGTTTCAGCATCCATGTCGCAATGTGATCATTCGCAGCAATCACATCGTAGGATATGCAATGTTGCGTTTGGATTACAATGTATCATTTGCATTTGTTTTTAAGGCCTGTGACTGTATGAAGATTTCTAACAGCATTCAGAAATTGTACCGTTTGTAACTTTAATAAGCTATTAATTTAACTGAATTAAAAAAAGAAGACTATGCAATATTATTTTACATTTGATAATTCAATTACTGTACCTGAATACTGTTAGATTCCATGAAAAACAATAAAACACAGTTTATTTCACTTGTATATTTTTCATCATTTTATTTATCTATGCTCATAGATTTTGTATTCTATTTTATGCAGGTGCCCTCTTCTACAGAACCATCCCAATCAATCTAAAATTATATATTCTTTCCAAATAGAGATATTCACGTAATCTGGCAAATTGTATTCATATTGCAATATACATTGCAGCATAACAAATTATGCAGTGCTTAATTTTTTTCAATATTGTGCAGCTCTAACTCCACAACAAATCCTGGACATTTAACTGTAAACAAATTTAAAACATTTGAACTTAAATAAAAGTGGGAGTCACTGTAAACATTTATTATAAATGTCAAGCTGATTTTTTTGGTTAAAGTGAAACTGATAAGTGTTTTCATCTGTTATTAAGATGTACCTTGTCAATCTGATCAAAACTTGTATATACTTATATAAAAGTTATATAAAAGTTTCAAGAGTTCACACTTAGCTGATGATTGGTTATAAAGCTTTTTTGGCATGCTGTCCCAGGAGAGAGCCCTGAGCTCATAAGATCCTCGAGTTCGAGGCTCCCTCCCGTTTGCAAGGCGAGAGGAGAGTTTGAGCTCAGGTAGATCTCGAGAACTCCCCTGCGGGGTAGCTAATGAACAGATAGTGATTGCTATGAAGAGATAACTACTTACTAGGAGCTTGTCTATGGTGCTGATTTGGATTAGTCAATTAACTTAAGTTGCATGTTTTTGGACAGTGGGAGGAAACCGGGGAACCCAGGGGAAACCCACGGGAGCACGGGGAGAACGTGTAAACTCCTCATAGAAACGTCAGCTAGCTTGGTAAGGACTAGAACCGGTGACATTCTTGCTGTGAGGCAACAGTGCTAACCACTAGGCAACCGTGCCACCCATCTAGGAAAGGAGGAGGAGTAGGGGTAGAAGGGGGGATTCTTCGAAATGTAGATGGTTGTGATATGGAACTTAGGGTATTTATAGTGGCTTATGAATCGTCTGATTGGTGAATCATAAATTGAATAATGCGGGACCAGCTAGATCTTCTTGAAATTAGTTTATAAATAAACTTCACAAAAAAGTGTTAGTACCTTTCCATTAAAGAAAAAACTTGAACCTGAAAAAGTAATGATTAATCAAAAAATACTGAAAATAAACTATTGAAAATCAGATATTGCTTTCAAATTGTCTTTCAACGAAAGCATTAAAAAAGGCAAACTGATGTGACTGGCGTTGACAATATTAAATGGTACCAACAATCTTGTCCAGAGCAGATTCACATTAATATTCACATGTTAATAGTTTGAGCTTCATTCACAATATTAGAAAGAAAGTTTAGAAAAAAAAAATCATACAAACACTTGACTATAGACCCTTTCCTCAAAGAAATCAGAGGGGAAAAAAGCCGGATTAAAACACTGTAAACAGGAGTGTGTCTCACTAGTCTACTTGTGATCCAATCAATCTAACGTAATACCAGATATGAAAAGGGCTTAAAATAGGGAAATATGCGATATAACTTCTCTTGTGTCTCTCATTCTTCACCATGTTCACACGTTGCACATGTTTTGCTTGCACGATGTTAATTACATATTGCATAATTGCTCATGAATCTCTTTGGAATATAAATCACAACATGAGGGGATACAAAAACATTTACTGGTATTCCAGAAAGATGGTTTATTTGGAAACATACAAGCTATTTAAATACATATTTCCCAATGTCGTTGAATTCATGAAACTGACTGTATTTGTGTTTTAGCATGGCGAGCAGTGGCAGAGAGGCAGCTGTACCACCTGTGTGTGCGATCGTGGTCATTCTCGCTGTCAAACTGAGAAGTGTCCTCCTCTCCATTGCGATAAGGTCAGCTAAAAATCCATTACATTATAACACTTCATACCAAAGAGAGACACTTGACCAGCAACAGCACTGAGAAGATGATGAAAAAAAAGCTGATCGCTAACTGACATGTCTTTCACAGTTTAATGCAATCTCACTTTGATTTTCATGGTTCTTTAGCCTGAAAAGTGGCAGGATTTCATCATCCAAGATTGTTTGCACCATATAGTTCAGATTTTGTCTGGTGCTCTGGGGTGTTTTCCATCTCAGTCTTTTGCTTTCATGCGAAATTTATGATCTTATCTAACTGTGCTTTAGAACAATACTCAGCAGGAACATACACTTCATTTTTATATCTTATACCTTAATAAGTATGAATCCTTAAAGAGCGTGAAATTGCTCCATAAAGTCTAAATGAGAATTTGATGGCTTTTAGTTCACGACTATTAGCTAGAATCCATCTATAATCTCGAAGTTGACAACTTTCAATTGTAGTGGTTACACAGATTTAAAACGTAGTTTTCTTCTTTTAGTCTGCTGGCTCTGTTCCTAAAAAAGGGACGAGCGCTTCATTACTCGAGTGATTAATCAAACTAATTGCTTTTAATTGGCTATTGTGTTCATACGCTCAACAGAAAGATGTGTAATATAAACTAGGTGAACTGGGTAAGCCAAATTGTCCGTAGTGTACATGTATGTGTGTGAATAAGTGTGTATGGAAGTTTCCCAGTGATGGGTTGCGGCTGGAAGGGCATCCCGCTGCGTAAAACATGTGCTGGATAAGTTGGCAGTTCATTCCGCTGTGGTGATCACAGATTAATAAAGGGACTAAGCTGAAAAGAAAATTAATGAATGACTGAATTTGCTTAATTGATCAGACATATTTTCTGAGACCCTGAGTAGGCTAATTGGGTAGGCTACATTGTCCATGGTGTATGTGTGTGAGTGGAAGTATGTGTGTTTCCCAGTGATGGGTTGCAGCTGGAAGGGCTTCCGCTGCGTAAAACATATGCCAGATAAGTTGGCGGTTCATTCCACTGTAGTGACCCCACATTAATAAAAGGACTAAGCCGACAAGAAAATGAGTTTTATTTTATTTTATTTTATTTTATTTTATTTTATTTTATTTTATTTTATTTTATTTTATTTTATTTTATAACATTTTATAACATGTTATAACATTTTATAAGGCATGATGTGATGTGTTCTCCTCAGGGTCAGACAAAGGTCAAGCGAGCCGGCCAGTGCTGTGAGGACTGTGCCACATCTAAAGGCAGCTGCCTCTATGAGGGCATTGTTCGTTACCATGGCGATATGTGGAACGGCACAGGCTGTGAGTTCTGCATGTGTGAACGGGGTCAGGTGCTGTGCCAACGGGTCGAGTGCTCCAGATCAGAGTGCCCACGGGTATGTGTCCACACCTTATAGAGAGCACATTTCAATGCAGAGCCATCAGCAGGGACGTGCAATAATCTATTCATTAAAAGACATCATTTTCAAGCTCAGCTGTTGGATGGCCTATATACCACCATTAAAAAAAATATGTTGACAATTAATAGGGCAAAATATACCAGGCCAGTCTGAAATCTTGATCTCTGTAGTCATTTGTCCCAGTTATGAGTTATAACTTTATTCAATCAATATATTCACTGCTTCTCAATTAATCATAAGGACCTTTGAAAGGTTGGGCACTGTGGCGGAGATTTATCACTTATTAATTGTATTTCTGGCCCGAATCCAGGACAGTTACTGTAAAGGTTATTCTTTAGAGAGGAAACTCTGACTTGAAAGAGTTTTTGAGAACATCTCTGGGGTCATGGTAGAAGTTCATAAGTTTATTCATGGGTTTCAGTCACATGAATAGTGCAGAGACCTGGAGGGCCGAATATCTATCGAAGTGCACTACAGACCTGTCAAGTTTCCATTTATTTCAAGCCACGGATATTTAGATCACCTCTTAAAAGAAGAAAAACAAAAAAACGCTTTGAACAAAAATGCAGGGTTTGGCCCTTTGTGGTCCCTATACAGCATCTGCAGCTCTATTTCAATATCAAAAACCATAACTCCATTTAAAGATGGTGATCTTAAATTATAAAATTTAATAAGTGCACCTTATGGGTGATGCAATCTGAATACATCAAACAGATGAGCCTTAATGAAACAGATGAGTCTTACTTTGTTTATGGTTTTCTATTGAAAAGCAGTTTATGTACATTTCAATGCATTATGAAATATGATTAATACATTTTTTAAAAATGGTATAGTTTCTGAAACATTAATCAGATTAGACTTTTTTTAATTTTCGAATATGTAAACATATTTGTATCAATTAATAAATAAAAAAAAAATACATACATACATACATACATACATACATACATACATACATACATACATACATACATATATACATACATACATACATACATACATACATACATACAATTCGTCACCTTGGAATTGTAAGGTTCCATCTGTGTTCTGAATGATTTTGAGATGTTAAGCTTCAAAGTTTGTTTATGGTTTTCTATTGGAAAGCAGTTTATGTACATTTCAATGCATTATGACTTTTTTAGACTTTTGAATATGTAAACATAAATAAATAATTAAAAAAATAAATAAATAAGTAAGTAATTAAGTAAGTAAGTAAGTAAATAAATAAATAAATAAATAAATAAAAAAATACAATTCGTCACCTTGGAATTATAAGGTTCTATCTGCGTTTTGAGTGATTTTGAGATATTAAGCTTCAAAGTTTTTGAATTCCATAGCAAACAGTACGTGTGTAACATTTGTTTTTTTTTAAATAAAAAGTCTTAACATGTAAACAACTTATTTAAAAAAGCATCCCATAATGTAAGTAAGTTGTCAGTTAATAAGAATATGTCAATAACTCAATTTTGACAGAAATGTCAGATAGAACCTTATAATTCTAAGATGACGAATTGTTAAGCAAAGCAGATAATAAAACATATATAACTCTGACTAAACATAATTTTCTGGTGCATAAATCCATTGCAAACACCATAGAAAGGCTATTTTCGGAGCTATTTCTTCTCTTGAGGGTGTAGTTCTCCCAAAAGGAGATGTCCTTCAAAACCAATAAGCCATTCACACAAAGATTTTTAAATAATAAAAGCCTAAATTAAATATGTTCATCATATAAAACAATCAGAAATATTTTTTTTGATGCATAACAATGGTGTTTACGTGGACTTTTACTAGATAGCCAGAAATTTTTTCAGACTTTTTTGTATTATGAAGACTATATAGTGATAGAAGGTTAATTGTTGGGTGAAATATATCCTTAAATATAGTTTTGTTAATTTAAACTAATATAAACTTATTTTTTTACTTGGGTTGAGTCGTTTAAAGCAGCTGTTTTGGTTAAACTTTTTTTGCAGAGTGTTAATGTGAAGGCTCTGCATTAATTAAATGACAGCTGATGTTCACTGAATTCAAAGTAATAGAATGTCTGATTAAACAACACCGAAGCATAACAGATGCTTCTATGTCATTTCGAAAACATTGATCAAACCGTCTTTCCCATCTGTAGTTCCATATTTCACTGACATCTGCTGATCTGCATGTAAGACCACCATGACTTTTGGCGATTGTTACGCAGAAAGATTCTCTCATGAATGTAAATGACTATTGATAACAGCCCCCTATAAAGAACCTCAGAGGTACAATTGGAAATGTGATGTAATTAGAGATTTGTGGCTCTGTGTCAGACAGCTAATCATTCCCCTGGGGCTGTTTTCATGCTGAAATTAAATGAGCTCAAATTTCACACCTTGTGCCAGGGAGAAAAACTGGTCCATTTGCCTGGGAAGTGTTGCCCAGAGTGTAAGACGACAACCAGTTCCTGTACATATTCACAGCCAGACCAAAAGGTAAGAGGCTTTTGTCTTCTTCTTTAATTTTCCTAAATGACATTATATATACAGCTATGGAAAAAACAAGCAAACAAACAAACAGAGATACCACTTATAAATTTTGATTGTTTGGATTTACTTGATATTTTTCATTTTTCCTACTTCTTTTTTGCATTAATTTTAAAAAAAAGTGTGAAATAAGCTATATTTAGTTTAGAAGTTATCAAACTTTGTGTAACCCTGATATGACTTTTGTTTTAATTGTCCAATAACAAATGGCATTTTCTGAATCAACAAGTAAATGTCAAAAGAAATATATATTATATTATATATTCGTAGTATGAATACAATTAACCGAAGACCG
>CAIGQQ010033541.1:12862814-12929368 GCA_903798035.1 Danio albolineatus
ATATATATATATATATATATATATATATACATTTTATTTGAATATTGTAATGCTGACATCATTCCTCTGGTGATAAATCTGAATTTTAAGTAACATTACTCTAGCTATCAGTGTCACATGATCCTTCAGAAATTATAATAATGCTGATTAGATGTTTGCTCAAAAATTACTTTTAAATACAGTCTTTTTATATCAAGTATATGCAATTATATTTAGATTTTAAAATGTCTTCTGTCACTTTGGATTAATTAAATGTGTCTTTGATTAAATCTGTCAATAATAGTGTCACACAGAACGCAAACATTTGAACCGTAGTGCTTTTGATAGTGATGAAGAGCGCCATGCAAAATCGATACCGCAATCAATCAGTCTGACTGTCTTTGTCCATTCAGGGGCAGAAAGCCATCAAGAGTTTCAGACGTCTCACTGTAAGTAAACATAAACATCAAGATCAATAGACACTGTTAAAACAGATTTTTGTCTGAGATAAATTGTGTGTTTGTGCTTGTGTTGTCTTTCATCTATGCTCCCAGAATCTAGAGATAGTCAGAGAAGGGTCGTGTCGGGAGTGCCAGTGTCGAGAGGGTAACATGATCTGCTACCAGCACTCCTGTCCCACCTGTCCACTGGAAACACTAACTATACCTCACCGGGAGCAGTGCTGTCCCGACTGCAATCCAGGTGAGAAGACCTGCATTCATGTTTGTGCATAATAGCAATGATGTAAGAAGCTACCAATAGTTCATGTCAAAATGTAAATTTAATCCCATTTACTCACCCTCAGTTGGTTCCAAAATGCTGTATGAGTTTCTTTACTGAACACAAAATAAATTTTTCAAATAATTTTGGTCACAGGTAACAATTGATGTCCATAGTAGGAAAAAAATTAATGATTTAAAAAAAAACATATATATATATATAAACACATTCGTCTCACAGCAAGAAGGTCGCTGGATCAAGCCTCGGCTGTGTCAGTTGGCGTTTCTGTGCGGAGTTTGTATGTTTTCCCCGTGGTTGCGTGGGTTTCCACCGGGTGCTCCGGTTTCCCCCACAAGTCCAAAGACATGTGGTACAGGTGAATTGGGTAAGGCTAAGTTGTCCGTAGTGTATGAGTGTGAATGAATGTGTATGGATGTTTCCCAGAGACGGGTTGCAGCTGGAAGAGCATCCGCTGCCTAAAACAAATGCTGGATAAGTTGGCGGTTCATTCCGCTGTGGCGACCCCAGATTAATAAAGGGACTAAGCCGAAAAGAAAATGAATGAATGAATGAACTCTCTAGTGATTTGAAGTGCTTCTTTTATCCTCATGCATGTCACTTTGGATAAAAGCTTGTGCTAAACGAATAAATGTAAACATAAATGTAATACCTCCCAGTTTCCAACATTCTTCAACATCTTTGTTGATGTTTATCTGAAGAAATGGAAGAATTTGCCCCCATTAAATCAGTGAAAATGAAATAATACTTGAATACTTTCCACAAGAAAGTCTTAATTTATTTACATCAAAGGAGGTTTAGTCATTTAGCAGATTCTTTTTTCTAAAAGATGTAAAAGACCATTAAATTACTCTACCCTCATTTTTATATGGTTTAAAAAATGTATCTCCCTGAAAATCGTTCTTTATCAGCCTCTGAGGAACAATTCCTTGACCATAAAGACAGAACCCAGTTGATCTCAGTGGAAGAGAGCTGAGAGTTTTAGTATTAGATTATGGTCTGGTTAGATAACACGGTTCTTTAGCTCTGCAGCACCCATGAGACTCAGATCTGCTGTATCTACTAAATTTCCCCAGCGACTTCAAGAAAAGTTCTGCAAAGAAACATACATCTTACACTCCTTCTCTTCGAAAAGAAAAATTGTTTATGTTTACAATTTGCCTGTCTATATAGATAAACAGTATGTTTATATGAAGCGACAAGGGAAATTGGGCATCTATAAGTGCGTGGGTTGACCGCTTGGCATCTCTGTGTTTATGCTTACGAGATTATGATAATGTGGCCTCTAAATACAGCAGTCAAATAGTATATTGTCTCATAAGCTTTGGACAAGAATTAAAAAACAAAACACAAGCAAACACATGGGTTTGTTTGTTGTGAATTGTGGGGACATTCTATTGGCATAAAGGTTTTATACCGTACAAACTGTATTTCTATCACCCTATAGGAACCGTATCCCTAACCATTCCCCACTAAATAACCACACCATTTAAAAAAAGAAAAAAGAAAACTAATTCTGTATGATTTATAACCTTTTTGATGGGGGCATGGGTAATGTCTTCATAAGTAACCTTTTCTTTGTAATATCTGTGTCATTTCTATGCCATTATACAACTTTGTGTCCTGATATGTCACAAACACACACACACACACACACACACACACACACACACAAGCACACACACACACACACTCTGACACACACTAGGGCTGTGCAATATAACAAAATATATTGTAAGATAAAATAAAATAAATAAGGACAAAGTAAAAAGTCTGCTGTTTCATATCGTGCCCTGTTGTTTTATTGTGATGTTGCTAAATAAATTTTATTTACTTTTTAATTTTTTGGATTTTTTTTTTTTCAATCTTACATGCAACCAATGAAATACAGGCAAAAATGTGAATTACAGCTTGGTGAAAAAGTCATTTAATAATTTTAATTTTACATTTTATAGCAATATTTTACGCCGGGTCTACAATCATTAGTTTTTTGAAAATTGTTTTATATTTCATTGCTATTTTATGTTTCTACAATTCGTAATCAAACATTTGCCCTGATGTTTTAAATAAAGTGGAAAAATGCATCACAAATGAATGACTTTATTTAAGCATATACTTTAAATTGTAAAAAAAAAAGAAAGAAAAAAGAAATAGTCCTTTACATGTGATCAACATATAACTGTTAATTGATTGAATTTACAGAAAATATACTATATTGTGAGATACACTCACTGGCCACTTTATTAGGTACACCTTACTGGTAATGAGTTGGACCCCCTTTTGCCTTCAGAACTGCCTTAATCCTTTGTGGCATAGATTTAACAAGATACTGTAAATATTCCTCCGAGATTTTAGTTCATATTGACAGAGAGCATCACGCAGTTTGTCAGCTGTACATCCATGATGCAAATTTCCCATTCCACCACATTCCAAAGGTGCTCTATTTAGATCTGGTGACTGTGGAGGCCATTTGAGTACAGTGAACTCATCTTATGACTTGGTGCGTCATCCTGCTGGAAGTCGCCATCAGAAGATGGGTACAGTGTGGTCTTGAAGGGATGGACAAGGTTAGCAACACTACTCAGGTAGCCTGTGGCATTGACACAAGGCTCAGTTGGTACTAATGGGCCCAAAGTGTGCCAAGAAAATATCACCCACACCATTACACCACCACCCGCCTGAACCGTTGATACAAGGCAGGATGGATCCATGCTTTCACGTTGTTGATGCCAAATGTTGCAACATAAATTGAGACTCATCAGACCAGACAACTTTTTTCCAATCTTCTATTGTGCAATTTTGGTGAGCCTGTGTGAATTGTAGCCTCAGTTTTCCTGTTCTTAGCTCACAGGAGTGGCACCCGGTGTGGTCTTATGCTGCTGTGGCCCATCTGCCTCAAGGTTGGACGTGTCGTATGTTCAGAGATGGTCCTTTGCATACCTCGGTTGTAACTAGTGGTTATTGGAGTTACTGTTGCCTTTCTGCCAGCTTGAACCAGTCTGGCTATTCTCCTCTGACCTCTGGATTAACAAGGCAACACACAGAACTACCGCTCACTGGATATTTTCTCTTTTTTGGACCATTCTCTGTAAACCCTAGATATGGTTGTGCGAGAAAATCCCAGTATATTAGCAGTTTCTGAAATGCTAAAAATAGCACATCTGGCACCAACAACAACGTTCAAAGTCACTTAAAACACCTTTCTTTCCCATTCTGATGCTCGATTTGAATTGTAGCAGATAATCTTGATCATGTCTACATGCCTAAATGCATTGAGTTGCTGCCATGTGATTGGCTTAACAAGCAGGTGGACAGGTGTACCTAATAAAGTGGCCAGTGAGTGTATATCGTTTTCAGGATATGAAATGACTCGTTTGCCTTCTATGTTTATTAAAGGCATTATTAATCACATATGGTAAGCAGCAGCTTGGGTGTTGATATAGCGTGTGTTAGCTGGTTAATATCCAGATTCGATCAATACGGCGAAGGCAGTGTGAATGCATTCACAGCCACTTCACCATTTGTTAACTTGACTGCCTGTTGTGCGGAACAGAAGGAGCGCAGCATCACTGTTTTATCAGATACTTTGTCGGAGGCGTAATGACTTGCAGTACTGCTGTGAGAAATGCTGCTATTCAGAAGGATTTACTAGCTAGCGACTGTGTTATAATACATTTGCACTCAAAACAAGTAGATTTTTCAAATCGATAGGAAGTCTCAAAGGTCAAAGCGGTAAAAAATGCTTACTTCGACTGGAAAACGGAGGGCAGGATAGTTTTTCACCAAGAGTTATCGATTCGCACACCAAAGTATTTAATTAAAAGTGATTTATGGGGGGATGTCAGGAAATAATAAAGACTTAGGGCTTTCATTTTCTTCTTCCGGATTTGAATCTAGGCTTGCGCTCGGGTTCAGACTTTGTGAATGACCATCAGATAGTCAACCGTGCACATTTTTGCGTGCTACGCTGCCCTATTTCTATGCCTCATGGACAGAGCCAAACACCTGCAGCCCAAAGTTCTGAGCAAGGGTTTTACCAGCTCATTAGAGACTGTGTAATTAATGCTTGTGCCAAGTAAGGGTGCCAAAGAGGACTATAGTTAGAGGCGTGAGTTTCATTTGGACCATGTGGAGATGCTACGAGTGCCTTATTAGTATCAATGGCTGGGTGGGAGATTGAGTGGTTCATTTGCATGACTATACATGGCATTATAATGATGTTGAGCAAGCAGTGGTTATAATGTTTTTTTTGCGCATTAGATAATATAATAATGTTTTTTTAAATATTAAAATAATATATATTGTTTATAGTTCAATGTTTTGGGATTATGAAACGTATTTCTTTTTCTTTTATTAGTAATTCAGTAAGCAGTAGGCATAATACAAATCATGATCTTTTGAAAAATATTCAGATTTTATGTTAAAAAAATGTTAATTAGGTTAAATAAGTAGGGTGATTAGGCAAGTCATTGTATAACAATGGTTTGTTCTGTAGACAATCAAAAAAATATTGCTTAAGGGGCTAATAATATTGACCTTAAATGGTTTTCAAACAATTAAAAACACTTTTTATTGTAGCCTAAATCAAACAAATAAGACTTTCTCTAGAAAAAAAATAGTATAGGAAATACTGTGAAAAAATCCTCGCTGTGTTAAACATAATTTGGGAAATATTTGGAAAAAAAAAAGATCAGATGAGCGTTAATACTTTTGACTTGAGCTGTAGGTCCCACTTTATATTAAGTGTCGCTTATACCTGTGAACTTACATGGTAATTAGATGTGTAAGTAGTATGTTACTACAGTGTATGTACACACTGGCACATAGTATTTACCTGTGTAATACTGGTGTAACTACACTCATGTAACAACCCACTGAATAGTATGTGTAAGTACAAATGTGTAACAGGACATTGGTAACAACACTAGGAAAGTACACATCTGTAACAAGAATTATGTAAGTGCATTGTGTAACAACAATATGTACTTGCAAATGTTTTCCCATTTCCACACCTGTTTGCAGATCATGAACTTGTGAACACTGTATGGCAGAACTAATGCTGCGTTAGAAGGTTTCACCTTGTGATACCAGTGTAATTACATGGTAAATCCACAGGAACTGAAAGTGTAAAAGTGTAAAATGGTCATAAATTACTGTTCATACATTCATTCAATTTCTTATCGGCTTACATGGGTTGCAGCTGGAAGGGCATTCGCTGTGTAAAACATATGCTGGATAAGTTGGTGGTTCATTCTGCTGTGGCGACCCCAGATTAATAAAGGGACTAGGCCGAAACGATAATGAATTTTATTTTAAGCTTTATATTGTGGACCGTTCCTGTGGAGTTACCATGTAACTACACTGTTATTAAAGTGTTGCATAGAAGATATTTCTACAAGTTACACAGTAATTTGTGACTATTTTGTTTACATGATTCATAATGAGTAATTTTTGCAATGCATTTCCACACTATCCATGAACACACTTTTAACACTCAAACAACATTTGATAAACAAATTTGAACACTTTTAATAGGCCTTTAGTTGTTCACTATTCCCTAATTGCTCAAATCACTTTCTTAATTGGTCAAATTAATCAAAGCATTCACAATAAATAGCGCATCACTAATTTTAATAGGTAAATTCAGTCATTTTTGACATTTGGTTTTGTGCGAGGCTTTAGTCAAACACAAATTTATTATCACAGCTGCGAGTCAGTTGATTCTTTCGCATTAGAGCTGAGCTGATGATAATGATTGGCGAAGTCTGTGAATGATGGTAATTAGTTGAAATGAGTGTTTGTAAACAGTTGCTTGATGTGTCCTCAGAGGAGTTTACAATGTGTGTGTGTGTGTGTGTCTGCAGAAGTGAAGTGCCACGAGGACTGTCTGACATGCGCTGGCACACCGGATCACTGTGCCAGCTGTCGAGACCCTTCTGCCCTGCTAATGAACGGACGCTGTCTGCAGGCCTGTCCTCAAGGCTTTTTCGCTCAGGGCAAGGTTTGTGCAGGTAGAGACACACTTTTCTTTTTGTATTTTGCAGGCGTACTCCTGCAACCCATGCACATTTTGTTTAATAAATTCTTGTTCAACTTGCGGTTTATGTAAGTGGAGATTCAGAGCTCACGCAGGAGAAAATCTCATTTTGAAAAAAAAAAAGTCCTAAAAAATAAGTATTGTTATTCAAATCTACAGACACAAATTGATGCTATTAAAGATCAAGTATGACAAAAGAGACACCTAAAGGTTTGTTTTGGATGTTTTCTCTCTGTTGGCCAAAAAAATAGGCTTATCAGAAAACCAAAAAGGCCTATTAAATTCTGTTAAATTCCATTAAATTCAATTCAAGTTTATTTGTATAGCACTTTTCACAATATTTGTCACTCCAAAGCAGCTTTACAAAATGCGCAACGATTTATTACATTGTAGTCAAAGTCAGAAAGGTGTTGAGTATACAGTGGACAGTACACCAGTCAAGCATACGGTACATAGTCTGTATGGACTGTTATACTGAGATACTGTACATTTTCAGTTAAGTGACCTGATCAAAGTCTCTAAATCGACAAATGTATAAAAATGTTTTTGCCTGCAGCATTTTCATTAATTAATTAACTAATTAATTAATTAATTCATTCATTCATTTATTCATTCCTTCATTCATTTATTCATGTTAGTGTAGTCTCTAAATACAGAAGTCAGATTGCAAATAGTATCTTCTATTGGATTTTAAGCTGAAATTCTTCAAACTGAATTTTATTTTCCCTTTTATGTTTATCGTACGCATTATTATTCACATATTAGCAGTTTGTGTGTTGATAGCGCTACTTGCTCTCGTTAATGTCCAGATTTGATCAGAGTGTAATGAATTCACAGCCACTTCACCATTTATGAATGAACAGAAGAAGTCTTTAGTATTTTCTTTTTTTTTTCCCAGGGCATAGTTTGCGCTGATGTAAACAAACTTTTTTTATTTATTTTTTAAAATGTATTTTGCTGTCGTACATCTGCAGCCCACACATTTGTTCTTGAGTGAACTGCCATTCCCCAGCGGGAGGGGAACTTCAATGCTATGTGGAAACTTCCACTATGGGGATTTCGTCAGAAGCCAATCGTCTGAAAGAGTATATAAACGGGCCAATGAAATGCCAATGAGTTGGCGGCATCAGCAAGCCCAGCTGATACCCATCTGTAATCAAATCGATTTAAAAGGGGATCAGATGGCTCGGCTGATTACCTTTTTCGCTTCAGAGTCTAAACACTGCTGAGAGAGTCGGGTTCCTCTGAGCGTCTTCCTTCGTTGAGAAGAGAAAGATAGAGAGAGAACGAGAGAGCTGCCGCTGCAAGCAGGCTGTTTTCTCCCGGTCACAGAGCGTGTGATACGCATCGGCGGACGGTGAGCTGGGTCCATCCTCCCTCGCCTAGGCGTTCTCTGGGTCCGGTCCTTCGAAAGAGCGGTTTGTATAACACTTTACACAAACAATCTAAAAGAGCAACACAGTCGTGCAGCGCGTCTTTTTCAAGACGTCGCTCCGACCGTGCGTTTCTGGATGTGGTGGTTCCCTGACCTCGGATGATGGGCACGAGCACTGCGCTTCATGCTGGGGGTCCAGTGTGTTGATGCGGTGCTCGCGGACAGTGCATGTCATCACTGCGGTGGCATGTCTGTTGCGCAGTCAAGATCGCGGCTCGCTCTTGCAAAAGGGCGACCCACCCCAGTTGTCCCCCGCACTGCGGTTGACACTCGGGCAGATCTGAGGGTTACAGTGGGAGTAAATCCGCCGCTCTCGGGCTTGCGGACCTCCCGCTCCTCCACGCGCTCCATCCAAGCTTCAGGTGAGAGAAGCGCTCCGTCCTCGGATGGTCGCTCTCTCACGTGATGACACCGAGGATTAGATGTCCATCGCTGCATCGGAGGATGGGCTGTCATTGTCTGATGAGGATTCGAACCCGCTTATTCCCTTCGGGGGGTGAGCGCGGCGTCGGATCTAAAGCAGACGTGATGGTCGTGCTTTTCTGGGCTGCTTCGGCCGTGGGTCTGGTGATGGTTTATCCCCCAGCACCGCGGCCGGACCGATTAGATGGGTGTTATGTGAAGGATGTTCTAAGCCTTCCGTCCCCTTCTTCCCGGAAAGGCACAGTAAGCTCATGCAGTCTTGGAGGGCACCTTTTTCTGCCCGATCTGCATGCGCTTCCATCCTCACCATCCTTGAAGGGTGGGCTATCAATGTCTGATGAGGATTTGGACCCGCTCTCTCCCTCCGGGGTAATGAGCGCCGTGTCGAATCCAGAAGCAGACTTTGTAGCCGTGCTTTCCCAGGCTGCTTCGGCCGTGGGTATGGAGATGGTTTATCCCCCAGCCCTGCGGCCGGACCGACTAGAAAGGTGTTATGTGGAGGATATAAGAAGGGAAAGCCTTCTAAGCCCCCCATCCCTTTCTTCCTGGAAGTGCACAGGGGGCTCACGCACTGCGTGCGCCTTCACCCTCAATATGCATGCTATGGCCACCGACCAGCGCTACCAAGCGCAGGCGCTGGCCCAGCTGCACAAGGATGGTTCCGACCCGGGACTGAGCAGGAGCTCCGCACCGCAACCGACTATGCTCTGCGTTTAAATACGAAGTCAGCTGCGTGTGCCCTGGGAAGGACGATGGCCACATTAGTGGTCCAGGAATGCCTCCTCTGGCTAAACCTGGTGATTATGCGCGATGTTGACAAGGTTCGCTTTCTTAACACGCCCATATCCCAGGCTGGCCTGTACGGCGACACCGTCAGTGAATTCGCCCAGCAATTCACGCCGGTGACGGAGCAGTTGGACGAGATGGGTAAAGTTATCTGTCGGCGGGGTCGTAAGACCGCTCCCCCTCCGCCGAGCCATCCAAATCCACTGCTTTTTCGCCAAGCGCGCTCGCCTTTTGCTCCGCCGCTCCCGCCTGCGCCTCTGGCCGGGTGGCTGCGCCGAGCATCTCGTGGGCAAACCGCGTCCCCGTCACAGGGCGCCGCTAAGTTCAGTAAATGGACCGCGAAGCGTCCCTGAGACAGGCCATCTGGAGAAGAGGGAATTTGCTCTTTCCCCCGTGGAGGACGGGGCTCTTTATTTAAACGGCGTAAAAAAGAAAAAAACGCCATCAAATTACTCAGAGAGAGCATTTTTCCCCTTCCCCGGATGTGACAGCCCGAACACTGCCGGTCTGGGACGCTATGCCTTCCAGCTCGCAGGATCGGTGCACCTCGCCAGTGGCTCTCGGAGTGCGAGAGAGCGGTCTCCGTTCTCTCGCGCTCCCGGCCCCTCCTCCGGAGTCTGGGTGCGGGGTGAGAGTGAATCTCTCGCCTCCTGCTCTCCCGTGGGACCCCTGCGCTCCCCGGTGGAGACCGCCCTCTCCGTGCTGCCCCACCGCTGGTACGCCAACGATCGTGCGGATGTAGCCACTTGCGGGGGCTCTGCCTGCCTGGTTAGCGCGGGCTGGCCTATCGCAGTGGCTCGTTTGCGCGATCAGGCTCGGCTATGCGATTTAATTCGCTAAACGGTCTCCCAAGTTTACGGGCGTGTATTTCACCTGGGTCAGCCCTGTCCGCCCTTGTCTTGCGAGAGGAGATTGCTGTCCTCCTGGCGAAGGATGCAATCGACCCGTTTCCTCCAGCCGAGATGGAGAGCGGGTTTTACAGCCCGTACTTCATCGTACCCAAAGAGAGCGGTGAGCTATGGCCAATCCTAGATCTGCACGTTCTGGACCGCTGTCTTCACAAGCTGCTGTTCAGAATGTTTATGCAGAAGCGCATCTTCTGGTGCGTTCGTCCTCAGGATTGGTCTGCAGCAGTAGACCTGAAGGATGCGTACTTTCATGTCTCCATACTTCCACGTCACCGTCAGTTAAGGTCTGCGGTGCGTTTGAAGTCGAGCCTGGCAGTACAAATCCTCCCCTTGGGGCTCTCTCTGTCTCCGCGGGCTTCACCACGCTTACGGAGGATGCCCCGGCGCCTTTTCGCCTCGCGGGCATCCGCATGCTCAATTGTCTCAGTGACTGGCTGATTTCAGCACTCGCGGGGTCAATTGATTATGCACAGAGACAGGGTGCTCCGGCACTTCGACCTATTGGGGCTTTAGGTCAACCGAGAAAAGAGATAGCTCGCCCCCGTGCAGAGCAACTTTTTTCTCGGGTTGGAGCGGACTCGATCACCATAAAGGCGCTCCTCTCCCGAGAGCGCGCCGATCTAGTGCTGACCTGTCTGAGAGAGCTCGACAGGGAAACCGTGGTCCCACTGATATTAATTCAGAGGCTCCTGGAGCATATGGCACCCGCAGCCGCTTTCTCGCCGCTCGGGTGCTCCATATGAGACCGCTTCAGCATTAGCTTTACGATCGGGTCCCAAGACGCGCATGGCACGCAGGCGCGCACCGGGTGACTGTCACTCCGCTGTGTCGCCGCACCCTCAGCCTCTGGACGGACCCTGTGCTTCTACAGGCTTGCGGGCCTCTAGAACTAAGTGTCCAGGCATGTCGTCATGTGACGGATGCTTCCAGTACGTGCTGGGGGGCTGTGTGTTGCGGGCATGCAGCTGTGGCTCCGTGGAAGGAACCTGGTTGCATTGGCATTTTAACTGCCTGGAGCTGTTGGCAGTGTGTCTCACGCTGCGCCGTTTTTTACCGGTGTTAGAAGAGAAACACGTGCTGGTCAGGACGGACAGCACGGCGGCGGTGGTGTATGTCCTCCGCTTTGGGGGTGTCCGCTTTCGCCGCATGTCTCAGCTCGCTCGCTGTCTGCTCCCCCGGAGTCATAGGCGGCGAATCGCTGCATCTCATGTTTCCCCGCCGAGCGCCTCCGTGCAGCCAATGTGCTTTCACGGCAGTTCGCCTGGGAAAATGGAGACTCCACCCCTGGCTGTCCAGCTGTTGTTGTAATACACAGCTGGCCCCCGGGCGTGCGTAATACGCATTCTCCAGTGAGCCTACTCTCAGTAATGTGTAAACTCAGGGAGGACGAGGAGCAGGTCTATGTATTGCGCCCCTCCGGCTCAATCGGACCTGTACTTTAGCTCTTTCCTCGTGATGGCCCCTCCCTGGCACATCCCCTGGAGGGGATTGGCACCGTTTGGCACCCGCGCCCAGATCTATGTAACCTCTCATGTGGTCCATAGATGGAGCGCGGCGGACTTAGGTGACCTACCGATTAGGTGGTTAACGCCGTCACTCAGGCTAGAGCACCCTCTATGAGGCATGTCTATGTCCTGAAGTGGAGTCTATTCGCTGTGTGGTTACTTTTTCCCCCCAAGAAGGACCCCGAGCTTGCCAGATCAGTGTGATGCTATCTTCCTTCAGTTGTTGGAGCTAAGGCTGTCCCCTCCACTCTGAAGGGTTGGCGTTACGATCATCTCCGCTCTGAGGACGCGGCGGTGACGGCACGCTGGGTAAGCATCACCTCATCATCCAGTTCCCAGAGGCGAGAGACGTGGATATTAAGTCTATCCTGTTCCCCTCTCATACCCATTTGGAGATCTCTCTTAGGAGAGATCTGCTCGATCACTTGACTCAGTATCTTTATGATTTCTGTCCAGGTAGACAGCTCTGCTGGTCGCGTTCGCATCGTTCAAATGGGTGGGTATCTGGAGGCATTTTCGGTCGGCGAAATGTGCCAACGTTTGGGCCGGCCCACTCTCGTGTTTTCCTGAGACCCCGGCCCACCTAGGTGCCCTAGGTTCCTACGGCGTTCATTCTAGACTATGTGGTGAACCTGCAAGCGCTGCCCACGGAGGAAGCAGACCCAGCCCCTTTATTGCCGTGTCCTGTTCGCGCTTGCATATCATATGGACAGTACTCAGAGTTAAGATCCTCTGAGCAGCTCTTTTATCTGTTATGATGATCGGCAGAAGGGAAGTGCCGTATCCAAACAGAGGTTGGTACTACCCACTGATCAGTGGATGCCATCTCCCTCGCTTATTAGAGCTGGGGTGAGCCGTGTCCCCCGAGTGAGAACGCGCGCTCCACTCGAAGCGCGCATCCTCTGGGCGTTAGCCGCGGCGCCTCTCTAAAACAGACATTATAGAGCTGCGGGCTGGGCGACACCGAATACATTACGAGATTTTATCTTGAGGGGAGCCAATTTCCTCACGTGTTCTGGGATATCCCGGTGAATGAGGAAATCCGGTTAGGTGTTGTAAACGCTTGCTGCGCCTTTCTCTCTAACACAGAGATACGTGCGCTATCTTAATTCTGTTAGTTGAGTTCCCCCATTTGGCGAACCCTACAGAGTTCCTCCGAGGCCCCCAGCATCTGACTCAGCGGAGGAGTCAGCTGCTTGGCTCATTACGTTGTTGGCATGCCCACTCGGTCAGCCCGCGTTCTGGGTATAGGTGCCTGCTATGCGGATCCCCACTGGCGATCTCATATGCTTCACTCAGCCACGGTATAGTTCCCTTCTCTTAGACGGGCCCGTGTCTTCCCTCCCCGCTAACCTTCATTCATATGTGTACCCCCCTTTCAGGGTTAGGTCATATGTCTTTGCCACTAAGTCTCCCCATTATTGGGTAGCAGGTGGCCTCCGCAGCGTCCTCCCAATCGGGACTGCACGCTTCCCAACGTACTGTCGTATTCTAAATTCCTAGAAGTTATCTAGGTTCATTTTTTACGACTCCCCAAAAAATATAAATAAACCTTTGATCTTCACAGGTAAGTAAAGGTAAGTAAGGGCCAGGGGACACATTGGAAGACTGCGTCTCTGGTGATGACGGTGCGCTCACGCCGAGAGCCTGGCTAACCTCTCACCAGTGACGTGGTAAGGTTCAATCACTGTGGCGTTTTCCATAGATTTCCCCATAGTGGAAGTTTCCACATAGCATTGAAGTTCCCCTCCCGCTGGGGAACGGAACGGTTACTAAAGTAACCCTCGTTCCCCGAGGGGGGGAACGGAAATGCTATGTTCCTTCGCCACAGTGGTTGCCCCTTTTTGCTGACAGCTGTTTAGCCTCTTCAGCGAAAGAAAAAAAAGGTAATCAGCCGAGCCATCTGATCCCCTTTTAAATCGATTTGATTACAGATGGGTATCAGCTGGGCTTGCTGATGCCGCCAACTCATTGGCATTTCATTGGCCCGTTTATATACTCTTTCAGACGATTGGCTTCTGACGAAATCCCCATAGTGGAAGTTTCCACATAGCATTTCCGTTCCCCCCCTCGGGGAACGAGGGTTACTTTAGTAACCGTTCCGTTCCCTTTATCCTCCTCATTCCTCTTTCCCAGCAGAATTCAGACGCTTAATTTTTACACCATGATATTTGAAATCCTCAAAACGCCCTGTGCTTTGGGTTACTTCCTTTAATAGCTAATCCTATAGCTTTGTTGGCATATGTGTGAGTGTTTATTCTCGCTCTATACATATGTGGATGTGCATATACACGCACATGAGTCATGTTTGTCACAGCGATTTCTACAAGTCAAAACACAGACCGGATCCTACACTGGAATTTCCCCCCTTATACTTTAGACGGCTGCAGCATCATTGGACGGATTTCTTATAGTCAGTTATTTAGGGCAAGATACTGCAGATGGGATAGTGTTGAAAATAAGAATCGTGTTTGGAAGAAAATACATAAGGTACTGGAAAATGTTCTTAAGCTAAATTTTGATATGACTACAGCTTTGCTCTTATTGAATCTTAATGTGAATCACCTGTTTGGAAAAGATGCATTACAGTTATTTATTGTCCTGGTATATTTAGCGAAAAAATATATTTTTCTACTTTGGTCTGCATCACAGGCCCCATCTTTCAAAATGTGGATATCACAAATTGCTGCATGGCTACCATTAGAAAAACTTACCGGTGTCAAACATTAAAAATCTGACAGATTTTGGTCAATTTGGTCTCTCCTTTGGGAATACATAAAAGAGCTCTCTTAAATTAACACAGGATCCTTGTCATTTATTTTAAATTTTGTTATGACCTCTACTTAATGACTACTCTAAAATGGTGTGATTGTACTTATTTTGTACTTATTTATTTATGTTTTTTATATTAATTTCTTTGTTACTTTCCATTTTTAAGACTGTACACTCTGTAACATATCTATGCATTTTGATGTTAATATTTTGTGTATATGGGCATACAATAAACAAAGAATAAAAAAAAATAAGAAGAATCGTGGTTCAAAATCTGAAAACTGCAACTTTGCTCAAATTGTTTAAATTAATTTATTTTGACATATTAAAGAGTAAATGTTTTTGGGGGATTCTCTTTTTATCTCCCCATAATTCAAACAGGCAGAAAAAGGACATTTATACATTTATCTTAGCATAATTGGACAAATTTCTTATAGTCACTCACTGTTTATGGCAATGCTGCAGATGAAATATGGTTAAAAACTGATCAAGAAACTGTGGTTAAGGTTAAAAAAATAAGAAATATGTAAATGCTGAAATTAAAAAGCTGCTAATTTGCATATATTTCTGGCACAGAAATCTGAACATTGTATGAATTCGTGTTATTTCTTTACATTAAAAAGAGTCACAGTTTTTTGGGGAATCTTTTTTTTTAATCTCTCCATAATGCTAACACACAGAATAAAGAGAAAACATTTGCAACAAATATTTGTTGTAGAATAAAAGGTTGGATACAATCAGGCAAATTATTATGCAGGAACAAACCTTCAGAATACAGATATAGGAAAAAACTGTGAGGTTTGGTGTATTTAAGTGCTTCTAAAGAGGAGATTTATTGCTCAGTGCAGGAGAAAAAATCATTATGAGAAAACAGTCTTTAAAACATGCACTGTAATTGAAATCTACTGACACAAACTGATAAAGAGCTACAAGTGAAGTTTCATAAACTAATTTCGAGAGGAGCACGTGACATGATTAAGCACGACTGGCTGCTCATCTGTAATCAGAAATAATCCAATCAGAGTGATCCAAGCTCACTATAAATGGATCGTTTTCTGCCTACTTCTCTATCTTCATTTTGGAAGAATCCCCCCTTACACCCCATCTCCTCCTTTTCCTCCAATTTCTAAGGAGGAGCTCTCAATCAGATCTCAACCTGATCTCAGATGCCCTTATATGCTTATTGACCGGGCGGGAGCCTTGGGCTCAAGTATCTTCGAGCTCAGGGTTCTCTCCCGGGCCAAACCTGCTATAAATGGTAAGCATATCTTAGTGCATGGCTATTCAATTGGCGGCCCGCTGGCCGAACCCGGCCCCCAAGACAATTTGTTCTGGCCTCCAATTAGTCTGATCAAGACATCAGAAATAAATTTAGTTCAGTCGAAAAACGGCTGCTATAGTTATGAAGCGACGTGCATCTTTTCAATACAGCACGAGCTGCAGTTGAAGGCTGTGCAGAGTGTGAGTCACCTGACATTAAGATAGAGGAGTGGGCAGCCGAAAACATTTGGATATTTTTGTAGAAAAGGCCTTTTGTACAATGCACTGATATCGTTGTTAGGGATGCATCGATTCGCCGATTTCACTGCACTTTAATTCGTCACGGTTAATTAATCGTAAATCTTTTCAATTGCACGTTTCTGTTGCACAGAATGAAACTTCTGCAATTAAACTGTTATGTCACTTGTGCGCTAGTTTAAAGTTCGGAGCTTGTACGCCGATGCCAATGCGCAAGCACACTGGATTAACTATAGCGGCGGGCCGTTCCTCTATCACGTTCTTTCCGCGCGCAAGTTTGTTATTAATTTGAATAAATAAATAAATATATTTGTTATTTATGTAGAATACGCCAATGTGTGCGTGCAAGCGGAACAACGCGTTCGCGGCTTTCCGGGCGCACACATTAGAAAACATTGTGGTGAGATTGTGCATGATTTTTAGTGCAATGTAAACAAAAGAGATATTAGACAAATTATTATTAAAATTATTATGTATGTACACTCTCAGAAATAAAGTTACAGGGCCTTTCACTGGGGCAGTACCTTTTCAAAAGGTACATGTACCCAAAGAGTCCACAGTGGTACCTCAAATTATTAATATTAGTACCCAAATGTGTATAAAAATTACCTTTGAGGTACCATTATAGACCCTTCAGATACAAATATGTACCTTTTGAAAAGGTAGTGCCCCAGTGACAGCCCCTTTACCTTTATTTCTGAGAGTGTATGAACACAGATGATAACAACAGTTAATCTAAATAATTAGGCCTACCTAATATTAATCTTAAATTTACATTATACGTAATAACTGTGAAACCATGATTATTCTTCAGACTATAATCTTACAACCAACATCTATAATTGTTGCATCCATAATTGTTATGCAGTTCAAAACATATGAATGTGTTTGAATGTAGAAGCCTACTTAAACAATGCACTGCTTTTGTTGTGCTTTGAAATAAAACATTTGAAGGTTATAAAAAAAGCCACATTGTTAAAAAAAGCCACGTTGTAAAATGCAGTGATGTTATGTAGTTTCAAAATACAACATATTAACATTTTAATGTAGAAAAAGCCAACGTGGGTGTCTTACGGAGCAAAAATGCAACATATGCAGTTGTGTCCTCACTCATACTGCAAGTCATACCTCTCCGGCCCTTCGTTTGGGATGCTTTTCATGAAATGGCCCCCATGACAAACTAATTGAATAGCCCTGTCTTAGTGTAAACTCTTGAAAAGGAAGTATTTGGAAGCCCTCTTTCAATTTAAAGCATTTGCAAAAAGCCAAGAAATGTCAAATTGACAGGCGCGTGCTTTTTGCCTTGTAGTGTCTCTCACACATGATCTCATGTTTTTGTGTTCTGCTTTTGCATATTGTTTTAGTATTACAGTCACAAACTGTATCCCCCCAACCCGTATCACGCCTGTGTTTCTGTTTTTCTACCAGCCTGCCAGCCGTCATGTGCCACCTGTGAGAATGACTTTGAATGCACAGCGTGCGGTGGGTCGTTTCTGCTCAGTGGCAGGCAGTGTGTGGCCACCTGTGAGAGAGGTCTGTTCCAGGCCCACACACACTGCGTCAGTAAGTCAACTGCTGTTTACACTTCATTCTCTTTTATTGTGTTGACTTTCTGTGATGTTGCTTACTTCTGGAGCTTCGTTGTTGTTTACATACCAGTGTTAAAGAAAGTGCGTCTACAGTGTTGTGACAGCAGGTAGCTGGATAGAAAAGATGGAAGTAATGCTTTGACAACAAGCTTTTAATGCTTTTGTGGAGCTCCTATAAATAAATGTTGCTCCAAAATCTATGTGTATTTTACAAATATAAAATCTTCTATGGTGTGTGTATACAGTATATTGTGTTTATGCAGTGCAACAAGTTTCAACATTATTAATGGTAATAAATATTTCTTGAGCACCAAACAAGCATTTTATTAGGATTTCTGAAGGATCATGTGACACATGAAGACTGGAGTAATGATAATTCACCAAAGCATAAAATTCAGCTTTACAATCACAGGAAAAATGAAACTAAAATACTTGATCCTGAACCACAAAACCAGTCGTAAGTGTCTATTTTTATTGATGTGTGTGCTTTGTTAGAATAGGACAATATTTGGCTTAGAAATACAACTTAGATACAACTTTAAAAATCTAGAATCTGAGGGTTCATAAAGATAAAAAATACCTTTAAAGTTAAACATTAAAATAATGTTTTTATAAAAGCTTCTATGCTAACAATGATAGATGTGAAATTGAGTACCAACCATATCACTCGTTTTCACACCAGACTTCGAGCGAATTGAGGGTTTGACATGCATAAAGGCTAATTTATACTTTTACCTGGGTCCACAGCGCCAGCACCTGCTGAGTGCATCTGCACAGGCACGAGTTGCAAAAACTTTTACTTGATGTGCTCATCGTTGTACTATTATTTGTAACAGCAGGGAACAACTGTCATGATGAAACAGTGATGTAGAAGAAGTCAGCAAGTGAAGTTGTTGAATGAATTAATTTAGTTATATAAAATGAATAGGTTGTGGATAATATTGAAGGACACTCATGAAATATTTAATTTCAACCCAGTTGTTTTAATTAGTAACTTACATTTTATATGTTCATGCTAACTGCGTAGTTAGTTAATGCAAAAACTTTTATACAACAAAAATGAAAATGAATGTACTCAAAACACTATGCTCAAAATGTATGCATTGTTTTCCCTCAAAGCATCAAAGGAAATCTAAAGAACTTTATATAAGACAGTTGTTTTGAATGCATAAAGGTGTTGAATGTGCAAATTCCCCCAGCTTGGCTAGACTTAGCTTCAAGTCGTGCATCTTCAGATGCGGAGCTGCGCACAAAGTTACAAAAAAATTGTGTGCTCTACCAGCCGAAATAGTTTCCTGGGCACCAAAAGCGAACATTCGCTGACAGCGCGATGATATCACATTCGCTGTGCACACCCAAGCGAACTTGTGGATGCGTAGAGGATGAACCAGCCTTAACGAGTGATTCATGTTAATTGCTCGCGTTGAAAAATCAGAACTTTGTCAAAAATTCACACCACGTTAACCAATCAGGAGCTTGCTCCAATAGCGGCTGTCATCCAGGTGCAGCACCTTGAGCAGTTGGTGAAGCTCACCAAAGCTGGGTGTGCCTCTGAGGGATTTGATGGACCCAGAAACGTCACTCAATATGTTTATGCTGTTTTTCAGCCTTCCATGTCACATTCAGCGCAGCTACCCTACCCTACTGCTAAAAAATCTTTGTCTGCCATTTGGCAAGAAAACTAGAGTGACTTCACATCTGTTGTGAAGTGAATTTCACGCATGAATGAAGCAAGTAAACTCAAATTATTCAAGCATCTAATTATGAGCAAACAGTGTGATTTACTCATGCAAGGCACTTCCAGTGTGAACACCCCATAATGGCAGTGTGATCAATTAATTAGTCAAACCAGTAGGGGATGTCTATGTAGATCCCAGTATGGTGACAGGAAAACTATTTAAAAAAAAGCACTGCTGTTCGAATGAGAAATTAAAACATAGGTTCTGACTCTCTGTGGTCAATATACAGTAAATGGCCTCCTAATAATCCCCATTGTGTGAATGGCTCTGTCACTCTCTATATGCTGTGGTGAATGTTCCATTGTGCCGTGACTGCCATCACATTATCAAAGTGGATTCTGTAGTAAAGGACTAAACTGTTTAAATGCCTCATTCATTAATTCTTTCAGATTAAACTCCATTTACTTCCCTGGTAACCAAAAGTGCCACAGATTACATTTAGACTTTTAATTCCTGTTGTACAACATTTTGCGTAGCTCTAAAAGGTCAATTTGGTCTTTGCTATTAAAGCCAGATGGAGCATTATTGCACCTGCAGTGCATTCACTCCTTGCATAAGAATCAACCTGAAGACGTGCGTACCTGGTGCCTTGTCAAGCCTCCTGACTCCAGCAATCCAATCTGGAGGGAATCACGCATTAGTGGCCTGCTAACTGGTCTGTGACTGGGAGCACTAGACTATACGGCAATTACTGCAGTCCCCGCTCTCATTCAATTTCACACTTTAATAAGCCTCTCCCACAGATTGGACAGTATTGTTCTACAAGGGACAAGATGGAGACCAAACATCCAGCTTAGGTTGAGCATGTTATGGTGGATTTATCGGCAATGAGTCTTATTAGGCGACTAAATGTGGATAGATTCTTTTTGGTCAAGTTGTTTAGTTTAACATTCTGACTGAGTACAAATGCAAACGTGTGTAAGTTAATACTGTAAGTTAGCTAGAAATGTGGGAGGCCTTCATCCTTAAAGGGACCCTTGATTATGATTTCACTTTTTTACCTGTAGTTGGTAAAATTGTAGTTTAAGCATAAACAACATCCGCAAGTGTTAATTTAAAGAGAACTATTTTATTTTACAGAATTCACTTGTTAAAGAGATAGTTTAACCAAAATTGAAAATTCTGTCTTCATTTCCTCAACCTTCACTTGTCACAAACCAGTTTGAGTTTTCTTTTCTTCTGTCAAACACAAAACAGTTATTTCGAAAAACAAGTTAAAATAACATGAAAAATGTTGGAAACCTGTAACCATTGACTTCCATAGTATTTGTCATTCATACTATGAAGATAAATGGTTACAGGTTTCTAAAATTCTTCAAAATATCTTCTTTGTGGTCAGCAGAAAAAGGAAAGTCTTAAAGGTTTGAAACCACCTGAGGGAGAGTTCTTGTTTAAGGCCAATTGGTGACTTCATTCTTCATACAGTAGACATCTTCATCATCATCTGAACAGTATCTCGGTCATTGTGTTTGTGCGTAATGATTTTGTGTCTTACTGGACACTACTGGTACGTTTGCTTCGTTTATAAATTTCTTTAAATTCTGTATGATGCATTTTTTCTATGCACGATTTTATTTGCTGGGAGTCACAGTACAGATTATTCTAGCCAATCATTCATTCATTAATTTTCTTTTCGGCTTAGTTCCTTTATTAATCTGTGGTTGCCACAGTGGAATGAACCGCCAACTTATCCAGCATGTGTTTTATGCAGCGAATGCCCTTCCAGCTGCAACCCATCACTAGGAAACGTCCATACACACTCATTCACTACAGACAATTTAAGCGTACCCAATTCACCTATACTTGTCTTTGGACTGTGGGGGAAACCGGAGCACCCTGAGGAAACCCACGCGAACACAAGGAGAACATGCAAACTCCACACAGAAATGCCAACTGACCCATCCGAGGCTCGAACCAGTGACCTTCTTGCTTTGAGCCGATCGTGCTACCCACTCCACCCCCGTGATGCCCTCTAGCCAATCAAATAGTATAAAAAATAATGGTGAAAAATAAAGTAGTGACTTCAGTTTGAAGTAAAATTATAGAGTAAAAGTACAGATACAGCTCTAAAAATTTACTCAAATGAAAGTATGGCTGTTTCTCAATATGCACTCTACAGCGGTGTTGCGTTCTCGTGTTCTCGTGTTCTCGTGTAACGTCATCATCATCCGCCGAAGTTCAGTTCCAGTACTCAATACCGCAAGAACGGAGGACGCATGAAAGTGTATTCTTGATATCGAGGACGCACCGATGCACACTTGAGCACCGAACTCGCTCTAGAAGTCCCTGAAGTCATTGCGACTGGAGGTGGGAAGCGCAGCATTTTGTATAGATTTATTATTAAAGTTCAAAGATAACACTTATTTACTTCAGGAGTTTCCCTAAATGAGACGGTGAAAGTAAACATTACCATAAAAGTCTTATTAAAGGCATAAACACATTAAGGGTGTTTATTTGTTGAAATTTGTATTAAAATCAGTTTTATTTGTGATGTGCAGCGTATATTTGTAAAGTTTTTATGCATACTAGTATATATTGTGAAACGGGGGGAAAACAATAAACCGCTGTGTGAAAGCTGTAATGTTTAAATAATTGTTGGTTAAAGATGCGTGAGGGTCATGTGACCATCAGGAAGAACGCAGCATCTCATTTCTCACAGGACGCATTCTCCGTCCTCGCGGTCTCCCGATGTGACCTGGCAAGACCGGTCTCCACAAGAACACAAGTCCATTCTCTGCGTTCTTGGAATTGAGAAACAGCCACTAAGTACACATTTTTACTACTTAGTAAAGTACAGTTCCTGAGAAAACCGACTCAATTACAGTAATTTGAGTTTTTATAATATGTTACTTTACACCACTGCTTATACAACACTGTCATTACTATGTGCATTGTACATGACACTACTTGGCTATCTTGAAATGTATACTTTCACATCAGCACCTTTCAAGAATTCTTGCAAAACTTTAAAGAGTTTTGCTGACAGACATTCCCAAGTGTGCTGTCACTAATTTTCCTAGCACACAAAGCTGTTCCAAACCCACTAAACACGGTTACCTACGTCTCTTGTTCACACTTTGTTGTTGGCTGTCAAAATATTTGGTCCTATTCCAACTTCTCAGGGTTCTGGGCCAGTTTGGTGCCAGTTTGTGTGAGAGTTTGTGGAGAGGTGCCATGTAGAAGCGTGAATGTTGCACAGCGGGCGCCGTGCCCAGACTCCTACTTTAATCCCGAGCACTAGACTCACAAAAAGAATGTGAGAAGGTGTCTTGTGACCTCATTGCTGCACAGCATAATTAGACACTGTTTTAACAGATTCACAGGTGTTCGTTGCGACTTATATTGTATTGCCTTTGCTTTTTTTGATCAATTTATCATTGTACAGTGCCCAGCATAAAGGAGTACACCCTCATTTCCCAGAAGAAATTAAATGATTTCTTTCCAAAACCTTGATTATTGATTATACATTAGATTAGTCTGTACCAAAGGAATAATTGAAATGATTCAATTCAATTCAATTCAATTCAGTTCAATTCAGCTCAACTTAACTCAATTCAATTCAATTCATTTCAATTCATGTTTATTTCTACAGCGCTTTTACAATGTAGATTGTGTCAAAGCAGCTTAACATAGAAGCTCTACTGTAGTAAATTGAAACTGTGTCAGTCCAGATTTTAGAGTTGAAGTTCAGTTCAGTGTTTACATTCATAAACAAATTAAAGATCATGGTGCAAAAATAAGTACACCCCAATAGCATATAACATAGAATAAAATTGTGTTTAACTGAAAAACAAAAACAAAAAAACAAATACAAACAAAATATTAGATGTTAGGTGTTTCTAATTTCAGAGGCTGCATCCTCCGAAGGATGCATTAGAGTCATCGTGGCGCAACGAAGGTTGTCTCATTTCAAAAACATTTGAAGGATCCATTTATTGTAGCCTTAGAATGCATCCTTAGTTTGCCAAGTAATGAAGGACACAACTGGTGGATCATTTGCAGCCTTGAGTATCCCAAGAATCACTGTGCGCTGAAAATGGCAGGGCATTTTCAAAACAAAACTCCAGATTCAATGTATGAATTACGTTTTATTTTACTTGGATATCTAAACAGATGTTAAAAAAAACAAAAAGAGTATGACATTTCTTACTAAAAAGTGATTTTATAGACAGTTTACATTTTTATGTGTACATGTATGGATCAAAGGGACTATATTTTCAGCTTCTGTTAACCTTGTGTCAGGGTTCGGGAAGAATGCAAGAACACAAGATGATTTATTTTAAAAATAAAAATAAAACAAAAGGACAAAACAAACTACCTTGAGGGGGAAAACATTAATAAAAAGGCAAAAACAAACTTGACTGGGCTGGCAGGGAAAAAGCAGGGCTGGACAGGGCTGGACACAACATGACCAGAGGATAATTGACAACGAACCATCACAGGACAGCAGACATGAGGAGAATATAAAGCAGAAATAATTAACAAACTAACAGGTGAACGTGATCAACTAATAATAGGTTAACAAGGAGGGTGGGGCTAGACAATAGACGGGAGAGCACATGACACAAGAAACCACCACAAGCCATGCGCTCACATAAAACAAGACAAGAACACGCAGCCAATGAGAGAACTCATTAACCGCGTGTTCAAAACAGACAACAGAAACACGCGGCCACTATGTAAACACAGGGCCACGTGCTTAGACAAATGCAAGACACAAGCACACGATAAAATGAAAACATCTCACCTGTGCGCTCACACACGCAGCGTGCATGTTTCAACCCAGCGCCACCCGAAACCGAAACCAACTAGACTTAGACGCTGGGAATGAAACAGCACGCTGCAGACAGACGAACACCAGGACGAGAGCGCGCGAAAATGCCCAGACCCCACGTACCCGTATTAAGCGAGAGCGCGCGTGCCACAATTGGCACTCATACAGAGACACAATGACAACTAGTGTCCGGACTCACCAAAACAAGAATTAACAAGACAGGAGTGGCAGAACCCTGACACCTTGTTTTGCCTTCAGAGCGCTTAAAATAAGTTTTAAAATCACTTTGATAAAAGTCATAACATTTTTTTTACTGCTTATTAACGGCAGCTTTTACGGTTGCTAGGTGATAAGATCTGTCCTCTAGATCGTCTCATTTCAAAATGCTCGATTCAGCCTGTGTAAACTTTGAAGGACTCTTCTGTTCTTCAGAGGATGCAGCCTCTAAAAATGAGACACAGCTTTAGTTGTAGGGTGTACAGTAATCATTTTTATATGAATGAAGATAAATATTTAATACAGATGTATTGTTTGTATCAACTGAGAAGCAAATCTTTTTAAATCTTCTTTTTTAATGAGGTGTGCTCATTTATGCTGAGCACTATGTGTTTTAATTGCAGGTAGTGTAACAATTCTTGTAAGACAAAATTATAATCCAAAATAAATCAGTAGATATAAAGCCTATAGTTTTTACAAAGGAAATCATCACCATTTCTGTTTCTCATACTTGGTGTTATATTTTGAGTCATTTTTCATCATTTTAGAGGTTCGCTGTGGACACGAGCGTGAATTATGCAAGAACTGAAATATTGAGAAATGTTATAGCAATTTTAAACAACTGTTTCATATTTGAATATATTTTAAAGTGTCATTTATTCCGGTGGTGGTGAAGATGGTGGATTTCCAGCATCCATAAGCATCAGTGTCACATCATGCTTTAGAAATCATTTTAATATGCAGATCTGCAGCTCAGGAAACATTTGTTATCATTGTAAATACTGATTACAGGATGATTAATGTGTTTGTTGAAACCACCTTTTTTTCAGGAAGTTTTAAAAGAACAGGAAGTTTAAAAGAACAAAGTCTTTGCACATATTTTGCAGTAACAATATAAAATGCTTTACTTAGGCTTTTGATCAGTTTAAAAATGACTTTCTTACAACAAAAGACACTTAGTAATGGTAAACATCAAGTTTCATTTAGAAATGTTAGAAATTGAGAATAAAACTGTTTATTTTGCTGTTTGACAGGACCAGAGAAATATTTTCTCACTATTTTCTTACTATTGGTGATCTAGAAGGTGCTCAGCTTTGAACTTTTCATTCGTCTTTCTCTCTTCATCTCTCCCATTTTCTCGTTCCTTTTTTGTCTAAAGTAGAGATAGCAAACTGATTAGATTTCCAGGCTCCTGAGATAAATTTATATGGAGCAGTTCAGTAAATTTGCCTAAGAGAGATTGAGCTGGTGCCCTGGCTATCCAAATTTAGGTCACTTATTTCATCAAGCAAATACACAGATAGGAAAAACTTAGGAAATAACTCTGCATATTTACCCAAAGCCCAATCAAGCCTTTCTGAATGCCTTTGAAATTCATGGCCAGCTGCTTTTGAAAACAAATACAGATATAATTATTAGCAAGGTTTTGCCTTTGGTGTGTAATCATTGGTGTATGAAGCATAATATCTTTTAACGGATCTGAGTGGGTGATTATAGAAGAAGGTTATTATTGGGCTTGTTTTATTTGTTTGGATGCACATATGTAGCATCTGCTGTATGCTTTTGTGTCCTTCAAACAGTGCGACTTTATATATGTGAGTGCGTTCTTCAGGCTTTTTCTGTACCTTTTACGAGCTCCCTCAGAAAGGTCATCTTTTGTTCTCGTCTGAATGACATGTTTTCTCTCGCTGCCAAAGCAACGTCACTTTATTCCTCAAAGAAAAGCCAAACAAGGACAGAACAGAAAGTAACCTTGTAAAGCCTACATATGCTGCTTTTTCAGTTTTCTGCAATCACTTTAGTTTTCAACTTGTTATTTAAACCTTTCTTTTTTAGGTTGCCATGACTCGTGCTCATCGTGTCAGGGGGCGGGGCCTCAGGATTGTTTGACATGCTCAGACTCCTCCCACTTACTGAAGGATGGATACTGTGTTTCAGACTGCGGCCCAGGCCATTATACAAGTCAAGGCAACTGTTATGGTATGATGAGACCAAGTCTGTTAGCTAGTTATTGATGTTGTGTGAGTTTCATTTTGTGTTGGTCAGTAGTGAAATTAAGCATGCTTATTATTATTTTTTTGAGATGTTATTTGAAATGGCATGTTTTGTGTTTTTATCATAATTATTGTTGAATACAATATATGACTTTTGCTTACCTTCTCTCCCTGCAGTTGTTGTAGAAGTCAGCATTTCCAATTTGCAAATGGCCCATTGGAAATGATTGATTTCACATTACATCTTCAAGTGTGTTAGTTCAAACAGAGTTGAAAAATATCACATTTAAAACACATTTTCTTGTCAGACGTCTGCTAGCCTTGAGGCACATTTGGATCCTCAAACATTTAGGCCACATACACGCGTTAAAGTTTAACAACTGCATTTAAATCATTTAGGGAATTCAATCCCACATTTAGTGTGTGTACGGAACATGACTCTCTAACACTGTTGTCTAAATCTACTATTTTTGACAAAATTTACGGTACCAAACCAGACATACCTGCTGTGTTTAGAAGGCTGCTTCAAAGAGTTTGGTCTTGCAGTGTTGCTAAGGCTTGCTTGACTCATAAATCAGTCAACATTTAGATATACATTTATTAATTTAGAAGATGCTTTTATGTACAAATGGAAACGACAGAAGCACTTTAAATTATTAGAGAGCAGCAATAAATAGATGCCATGACAAGTCTTAGTTTACTTTGTTTTATTACTATTATTATTATTATTATTATTATTAGTAGTAGTAGTAGTAGTAGTAGTAGTAGTAGTAGTAGTAGTAGTAGTATGAGTGGGAGTCTATACTGGTCAGTGAGTGCCGTCTTTTGGATGAGACGTTAAACCGAGGTCCTGACTCTCTGTGGTCGTTAAAAATCCCCAGATGTTCTTCGGAAAAGAGTAGGGGTTTAACATCCTGGCCAAATCTGCCCACTGGCCTCTGTCCGTCATGGCCTCCTAACCATCCCCGTATCATAATTGGCTTCATCACTCTGTCTCCTCTCCACCAATCAACTGGTGTGTGGTGTGCGGTCTGGTGCAAAATGGCTGCCGTCGCGTCATCCAGGTGGATGCTGCACACTGGTGGTGGATGAGGAGATCCCCCCCACTGTGTAAAGCGATTTGAGTGCCCAGAAAAGCGCTATATAAATGTAAGGAATTATTATTATTATTATTATTATTAGTAGTAGTAGTAGTAGTAGTAGTGGTAGTAGGCTTAAGAGTAGTATTAAGCCTCATTCAAACAACACGCGACCGTTCATTTCAACAGAGAGTGAGTGACTTCCGTGACAAAGTTGAGAATCCTTTTAATCTTTATGCAAATGAAGAGCGACTTTCTTGAGCGACAGCCAATAGGAGCACCAGTACAGCTCACATGATCCTCTCTCAGCTTGAACAGAGACCGGTTGTATTCGCATTGTATATGCCCACACAGACCTGCGTTTGAAGCAGGTCGCCACCCAGAGTGACAAGCTGCTAGTCTGAATAAGGCATTAGTATTAGTATTTGTAGTAGTAGTAGTATAGTAGTAGTTTTACCTTGTGTTTGTAGGAAAGTGTCTAGTACATATGAAGTGCAAAAGAGTGTGTCACACACAGGTGGTTTGTCAAACCCACTCACCTTTGTGAAGCACACTGAAAAATACGCAATATTTTCCCAGAAATAATAATAAAAGTTTATATGGTTATCAGAGTTGACTGATGCTGGTGTCAATATTTTCAGATTATTTTCAATAGTTATATTTTCTTTTTCTTGCAAGAACTGGTAATACCACTGGCTCAAACCTTGTAATACTACTTTCTCGACACAGTTAGTTATTGTGCACTTAATAAAATACTTTTACTATAAATACTATAATTTTTACTATAATTTTAATACTTTTGTCACTCCTGAGAATTACTAAACTGTGGTTTTAAAATCTCTTTGTTTTGTGTCATGCATTCCACCCTTAAGATATACCCAGTATATTCTTTAGTTCATTTTATTTGATTATATTGAGTAAGTGTTTTGATTTTGTACTGGCTTGATGTATCGTCTAGTTGTCAAACTGTTATAGAACTTTAATGACCTTTTTCATTGTCTGTTGATGATAACACCATTCCTTGTACTGTAAAGACAAAGCCTGCTTCCCAAACATCACCCTGTCGACACTACAGCAAATGCAGAATGACACTCTACATGCCTGCTTTATAGTGGAGAACTTAAGCTGCCACACATCCAGCTTGTCTATTTATCAGAAGAAGAAGTGTGCTGATGGGAGTTGGTTGGGTTTCTGACTACGGATAAAAATAGCTTGTGGTTTTGGCATTTATGCTGTATTTTGTATTGATATGCTGACTTGAAGGTTCTCAGGCTTTTCTACATTTGTTCTATTTTTGATGGAGGTTTCTCATAAGTGCTTCTCACATAACCTTAAATTATTTTAGTCATATGAAGATATACTGAATTGAAAAATAAATAAAAATCTTGTTTCTGTAATTTCACAAGTCAGCTTTGCAGTGTAGCTGTTTTATTTATGTCAGATATTTTATTTATTTCTTTGTAGCTTGTGACCCTTCCTGTGCAACCTGTCACCCTGACAGCCCCAGCTGTATGAGCTGCCCTGCAGACCACGCACTGCATCATGGGAAATGTGCACCACAATGTCCACCGCAGTATTACAAGGATGACCACGGCCGATGCCAAGGTGAAAAATTATCTCTTGCTGTTTTTATATTTTGTTCAACACGTAGGCTTACTGGCAACCAGAAGCTCATAAATCTCTTTTCTAGCGAATTGAAAACATATTCTTCATTCTGAAACCCATTTTCTCTGCCAGAGATGCTGCTTTGGAAAGTTTCCCTGTCATTTGGAGTCGATCCCTTGAAATGTCTTACCTAGGTTTTCTCCGCAAAACCGCAGGGCTTAGAAAATTATCATTGTAGTGTTATGCTCGATTAATTTTAAAATCATATTTAATACCCTGTCAAAACCTAATCCTGTGGTGTTTAGTCAATTAGCATTTTTTTTTTTTGCCACCCACCTTTATCTTTCTAGCTGATAAAAAGTGCATGGAATGCAGTTGCTAACAAATGCAGTTGATTGTTTTGAAGACATTGGGAAAGTGAGCATGTGGTTGTATTCACTGAGGGTGAAGGTGATTTGAAGTTTCCGGATGAGCCTGTGTTATTCAGCAGTTGTTATCTTAAAATAACATACATTAGAATAGTGCGACCAACCAATCAGAGACTAGTAATTCAGACAGCTGTGTAATAGGTAAGAGATAAAGTACACTCAGATGGTTGTTATCTCAGAATAAAGGCCAGCATGCTAATTTCATGTTGGACTGTTATGTAGGACTGAAGGACTTTACTTTGCGAAAACCTTTACTTTATAATACTTTAAAAATACTTTATCCGGCGTATTACACAGCTACGTGCCACAAAACATAAAAATTAGACCTAAACATTGTTCTAAGCCTTAATAGTTTATTAATTTTTTATGAAATGAAATGGCTAAATACACTAACCTACATACTATTCAGTCATAAGATGGCGCCAAACAGTTAAAAACAGCTGTGTAACAGAAACAATAGTATCTAACAGCAGACTTGCGTATGCAAGCTAAAGGCTGATTTATACTTCTGCGTCGAGTGATCGGCGTGACACACGGCACATGCCTTATGCGTAGTCGTGCATTTATACTTCTGCATGCTGTTTGTGTTGCTCTGCAATAACACTTCCAAAACGCCGGCAGTAGGTTTTTATGTTTCTCTGTGTCGAGTTTCTTCACTGGTGTTTTGTTTTTCTGAACGCTACCTTGACGCACAAATAGATTAAACTCGCTCATTCAGAGACGGCAACTGGTGGACATGCAACAACATTAATCATAAGGTAAACGCAATACAAAAGTTTCCATCTAGAGCTCCTTCATGGGACTCAACACTTGTAAACACTCATTCCAACGGGTTCACGCAGTTCCCTGTCCCGCCAATACTGGTCACAGCTAGCAAGCCGACCAGTCACAGAGCTTGTGCTACACGTCGCCGTGTTTTCTTTAAAAAAAAAAAAGTTCAATCGTGCGGAGGCTGCGCCGCAACATATGTGTGTGTTTGATGCAGAAATGTAAATCAGCCTTAAGACCCACAGTCTCAGACATGCTATCTCGGAATGTTGCAACTGACCAATTAGAGTCAAGTATTCCAGACAGCCGTGTATAAAATGGAAATATTCCATGGTCTATGAAAATTATTGATTCCTATTGGCTGGAAAGCGTGCATTAAAATTGTTTAATGCTGAGGTAGTTCCACTCTGTTTTGACATTGTTTTTTCTTTATTTTTTTCTTTCTTTATTTATTATTCAACAAAGTCCTCAACACAGACATTTCTGATCATCATCCATATGGCTCTTTACATTACACTTGCGATAACAAGACAATGAAAAATTGTACAGTACTCTTTCATGTGAAATAGTTTTTTTCTGATAATACAGTGCTCAGCATATATAAGTACACTCCTCACAAATATATCTTTTAAATTCATATTTTTAATAGGAAGTTTTACAATATTATATTTATGGAGTTAACTTGTTAATAAAGGTTCAGCGGCGGAACCACGCCTCACTTTGTCTCCTTAATCAATCACCTACTCCCTAAAAACTTATTTAAGAAGACCATTCCTCCAGCACTGTTCTTCTCGTTCTCATGAAACCCACCCTCCTTTCCTCTATTTCCTCGCTTCTCATTCACAATCCTATAACCCTCTTCACTCCTACATGTAGGTTGAATCGGGGGGTCTTATCGATCTGCCAAACTATCACAAAGACAGTACCCCCATTCTGAGTCTTTAGGCATAGTAGGACACCTGATCAACCTACCCACCTGTCCACCAGTCATCCTCTTACTCCCCTTCCCCTTCATCCCACTGTTCTCTTACCCTCTTTTTCATCCCTACATCCCTACAGTAAAGTCTAGCTCAAAGTATGGTGTGGTCCATGCTGGTGAAGTACATATAGAGTAGATTAGTCAGGACTGAAGCCAGATCTGGAGCTTATCTTACAAAATAGCTTACGATAACGGTCCAAAAACTAGTACTTCCAAATTTCTGTGTTATAAAAGAGGAGGAAAAAGGAAAAAGAAGAGAAGGAAAAAAAAGGAAAAGTTAGTTTTAAGATTTAGTTGAAATTTTGTAGGTTGTAATTTGTTTAGCAATATTTTGCTGAAATTTAATTGTATTATATTTCTATCTCTAAAGATGATCGTGACTAAAATATTGTTTTAATAAATATATCTGTTTAATAAATCTGTTTTGTTGAAATGCACCAAAATACATTGCCGATAATCACTGAGAAATGAATAAAAATATTAATTTTCAAAATGGGGTGTACTGTACTTCATTATATTGAGCACTGTACATAATATTTCCTCAATAACATCTTTTTTTAAAGCCTACAGATTTGCACTAGACAAGTCACTCAATTTCTTTCAGCTTAGTACCTAATTTATCTGGGGGTCGCCACAGCAGAATGAACCACCAATTACTCTATATATATATTTTTTTTATGCGGCGGATACCCTTTCCAGCCGCATAATAGACAAGTGTGAAATTAGTTTAGAAAACATATTACACTGTGAACCTCATGAGAATTTAAGCAAACTAAGAAACTCCATAAGTGTTATGTCCTAAGTGTTAAGGCTCTCCCCTACTCAAGAACTCAAACAGACTTTAATGAAATTGCCCCTGACAGGTTACATGTCAGAAGAGGTCCATGTTGCTTTATATCCACTTCGGTCTTGTTAGCTGTTTTGTAAATCCCTGTGCTGATTTATTCGTCTGTTGTTTTTCCAGCGTGCCACAGTTCTTGTGCGTCCTGCTCGGGGCCGGCTGTGTCTCACTGCACCTCCTGCTCAAAGGCTCTGATCTTGAACCAGGGCCAGTGTGTGGAGTCCTGTGGAGAGGGCCTGTTCTCCAGAGCGGGACACTGTCACAGTACGACTGCATTTATTCAACTCTTACATCATACCGTTCTGGAAACTGGGTCACGATAAAACAGGATAGATCACAGATGCACTGTTCTAAGGAGTTGGCTTATTTCTAAACAGCGCATCTGACGCATTTGACCACTCGCTAAATGATGCAACACATCATTAAATATGAATTTTAAATTTGGGCAGAAAACACACAGTTTATAGTTGAATACAGACAGACAGACTGACCAAGAGACAGACAGTATAGAAGTTTTTTTTAGTTCAGTAGTGGTTATGTGTGTTACCTGTAGCCATTAGTTGTCCCCTGCCCCAGTGTGTCAATCACTACTGCATTGCGGGAGTGTGTGTGCGTGTGTCCTGAATACAGATAACTCACACTGGCTCTGTGTGGAGATTCAGACCGTTTGTTCATAAAAGTACAAGTTTTATAGAATGGATATATAATGAGGCTGGAGAGAGTAAAAAAACATAATTAGTACTGTTCACAAGATTGAAATTCGTGCTTTTTTTCAATTCATACTTATATTAAGCAAGGGTGAATTGAATTGCTGAATAAGATTTGATTTGTTTTTATTTTATTTTATTTTATTTTATTTTATTTTATTTTATTTTATTTTATTTTATTTTATTGGTTGGTTGGTTGGTTGGTTGGTTGGTTTGATTTGATTTGATTTGATTTGATTTGATTTGATTTGATTTGATTTGATTTGATTTGATTTGATTGGTTGGTTGGTTGGTTGGTTGGTTGGTTAATTTGATTTGATTTGATTTGATTTGATTTGATTTGATTTGATTTGGTTGGTTTGATTTGATTTGATTTGATTTGATTTGATTTGATTTGATTTGATTGATTGATTTGATTGATTGATTGATTGATTAATTGATTGATTGGCTGGTTAATTTGGTTTGGTTTGGGTTTGATTGATTGATTGATTGATTGATTGATTGATTGATTGATTAATTGATTGATTTATTGGTTAATTTGGTTTGGTTTGGTTTGGTTTGGTTTGGTTTGGTTTGGTTTGGTTTGGTTTGATTTGATTGATTGGTTGGTTGATTTGTTGGTTGATTGATTGATTGATTGATTGATTGATTGATTGATTGATTGATTGATTGATTGATTGATTGATTGATTGATTGATTGATTGGTTGGTTGGTTTGATTGTTTGATTGTTTGATTTGATTTGATTTGATTTGATTTGATTTGATTTGATTTGATTGGTTGATTTGGAGTGATTGATTGATTGATTGATTGATTGATTGACTGATTGATTGATTGACTGATTTCATTTGATTGATTGATTGATTTGATTGATTGATTGATTGACAGATTTCATTTCATTTCATTTCATTTCATTTCATTTCATTTCATTTCATTGATTGATTGATTGATTGATTGAATACACACTCTTGTATGCAAAAATGTCTTAATGTAAAAATGTAACAGGTTTTGTGTGAGGGTTAGTTAAAAAAATTCTTTTGAGATTAGGAAATCTTATTTCAATAAAATAAATACAGGATTTTGTTTACTCAATAAGCACTAAGCCTGGAAATACTAATGTTTCATGAATTTAAGAGTTGAGAAAAGTCTGATCGATAAAAATTGTGGATTAACAGGCATGTGGATGCTTATCTGAATATCATGAATTATCTGCATGTACTCTTTGGTCATCTTGACAAAGCAGCTGTAAAATGTGTGAGATTTAAATTAAAAATCAAATAATTGTGCACCAGTCTAAAGTAATTAGGTTAAAACAAATCAGTTAAAAGGATAGTTCACCCAAAACTGAACATTCTGTCATCTTTTATTCATCATCAAACCTGTTAGACTTTTTTTTGTTGTCTATCACAAAATATTTTGAAGAAAGCTGGAAACCTGTAACCATTGACTTCTATAGTATTTATTATTCTTCTCTCTTTCCAGGTTGTCATTCGTCCTGTAGGATCTGTGTGGGTCCAGACTCCTCAGACTGCACACAGTGTGTCAAAATGGAAGAGGTGCTGCAGCCTCAAAGCGGACACGTCTCTCACGGATCCTGTGTGTCCGCCTGCAGGCCACAGCATTACCTTGAAACAGATCGGACCTGCAGAGGTGAGCAAACAAGAAAGCATCATTTTATTTTTAATATGAAGATAAATACGCCAGGCCTATATAAACCTTTTATTTCTACATAATTTGAATCTCTGAAAATATGTTTGTAAAAAGAATCAATGACATTGGTCATCTTTGATGTCTGTCTGCGGGTATCAGAAATATTCAGCTAATGTTAAGCATCAAAACGAGTAAGCAAAGTGAGTGAGCTCCACTGTGTTTACATTTTGTGCTGCACACTCTTTACAAGGATTGGAAGCAGAAATGCAGTGCACTGTATTATAATGCACTGTAGAAAGCAATCAGTTGACTTTACTTTTTAAAAAAGTGAGTAAACACATTGCTTTTAAAGCGATTAGTTGACTTTACTTAAAAAATAAGTGGCTTACTGTTGGCTTATAATTATTAAGTAAATGAACTCTGCATAATTATGTAAATTAAGTAAGGTCAACTTAACAGTTCCAGGTTACAACGTTTACTCACTTTTTAAAATAAGTTGTTTAAATAAGTCAAGAATTTTGTTTACTCAAGAAGCACTAAGCTTGAAAATATAAATATAAGAGTATAAGAGTTTTTTTAGCCTAGCATTTGCCATCTTTTATACCCTTTGCATACCACTTCATTATTTAAAACTTAGATTTTGGTCAAATGTACTCGAGGTAAGTTGATGAAAATGTGATGTAGTGCACTTACTGTCTTATATGTGGTTGTCCTAATGATTTAATGATATCTCCAACACTGAAGGCTCAGAAACCTTTTAACTTCATGTTAGTTTGCAGTTGGTAAAATATTAATGATACAATGGCAAGCAACTAACAACTTTGAAAATGTATGGGTTTTTTTTTAGCATTTTTCTAATTTCCTGAAAAGTGATATGATTGCAGATTCTCCGTAGCTTCTTGATCATGATGTGATGGCAAGATAAACGCAGGGAGAAATTGCAATGGCTGTTGTGTTGAGTGACACACGGCAGCTTGTTTGCACTAGTTATTCTCAATGTCTTCATGCTTGATGACTGAAGGTGTGCAGTTTACTCCAGATACACTGTTGTACACGATGACGTTCATTGAAAATTCAGATTCTGAGCGAATCCTGCCGAAATGCATTTGGAATGACATTTCTGGAGTACTAAAAAACTAAAGAGTATCTTTCGTAGGAAGTGTGGTGTAGGCTGTCACTCAGGAGCAAGGAAATTAATTACAGTAATGACAGCATCTGTTGGTAGTACGGTTATCAAAAACGGCAAACTTTTTATAGTTCTTCCAATGCCTCATAGCACTGCATAACATTTACAGCTGCTTTTACAGTCACGTTGAATGGTGTCTGAATTTTTCACAGTGAATCATTTCTGTATTTTTGATGTTTGCACATGCTGTGAGCTTCACAGGGATGGGTTTTTAGCTCCAGTGTGAGTCGAATACAGTGCATGAAACTGACCTTCAAATGCTCTGAATTTTATATATCAATAATAATTAACAAAAAAATCAATAATAAGTAATAGAAGAATTATAAACACACAAACATACAAAAAAATAAACAAAGTTAGAATAATAAATCTTTAGATTTAGGAAGATTAAAATAAATAAAAATAAAGGATCCTTATAATGTTTTAGTTAGTTTCCAAGACTGACACTGCAGGTAGTGAGTAAGTGGCCAGCGGGGTGTTCATTCAATGGGTCCACTGTCATGAAGCTCACTGCAATAATAATGTGCAAGTGCCTCTTTCTTCAATGAAGACCTTTGTGTCAAGCCAGCATGCAGAGACAAATGTTGAGCTTCCTCAGGGCTACTTGTCTGGAGTGTGTGTGTGCGTGTGTGTGTGTGTGTCTGTGTGGATGTGCTGATGGATCAGATATCACACAGAGGAAATTCCAATCTGTAAATCCCTCTAGAGTCAGTCTTTCTGCAGACCTATATGTGTGTGTGCGTGTATGTGTATGTCTTGTTTGATAGGGTGACAAGAACCGTAAAGAATTACTTTGGAACGTGGATTGTTTTGATCTGAAAGCAAGAGCAAATTAAATTTGTTTTAAATATATTTTTAATTGTGGGCAACCATTAAGACATAATTAATTACAATAATTGTTTTTTTCTAAAATCATTTGCAGATCCATATTGAATATGTTTTCAAATGCTTAGCAATGTATTGATGTTTTTCTTTTTTTTCTTTTTTTTTTATATGTTGATAGTTTTTAACCTTATTCCTGTTTTGACCCAATCATGAGAACATACTGTACTGTACTGTTTGAATGGGTTTGGGAGATTGTAAACTCTGAAGTAAACACCCACAGTTATTAATGGCTATTGACTATTATTTGCATATTTGCATATTTGCTTTTTTTTCTCAGAAGTATAGATGTTAGAACTGACGTAAACTTCGGCATGTATGTTTGCCAGGCTGCTGTGATTTAGATAAAGAGTCGATACTTATTAAATGATCTGTAATAGCAGACAAAGCAATAGTGAACATGTAATGAAAACAGTTAGTCAGAAATGTTTATTGCGACGCTACTGCTGGATCCAATATAGTCCATACAGCATTGTCTTTTAGTTTTAGTCTTTTTGAAAATCTGTCTCTGAATTGTGCCTTGTTTGTAAACAAATGCGCTATTAAGTGAAGTGAAGAAAGGGTCGAGTTCTTATCCCAAGGTCTGTAACTTAAGATTAAAGTTCATTCAATCTTTCGTAATGTTGAGATAGCAAAGAATGCGATGGAAAAAATGTTTTACATAACTTGGCACTTAACAGCATCTTGTTGTCTCGAGAGCTGTCTTTATCATTTTGTAGCGGTGTGTCTCTCTTTCGTCAAACAGACAGTGGTGTAGAAACAGACGTTGATCTAAACAGGATTTTAGCCACGCCATTACATAATAAATTGCAATGTTCACAACCTGTTGTTTGGAAGACCTGCTTCATCATATGCTGTCTTGAGGGGCTGTTTACTCAAACATTTTCATACAATAACTGTAAACTTTTTAGCCATTTGCCTGTTTGTTTAAATGGCAACAGCTTTATTGTGACTGGAAACGCATAAATCTAATTCAAAGTGGAAGTTTTTAAAAGCGCTGACATTTGTCGTGTCTGTGTAAACACTGTAAACCCTGCGAGTTTTTAAAAATAATGATGTCATGTGCATGCATAGTACTGTATGTGTTTTGGGATGTGTTCATGTAAATTAAGTGCAAAGACAACAATAACGGAGTACATGGTAGCGCTTGCTAACACTTTTTCGGCAAAGTGTGAATTTACTTCACATTACAACCAACACCGGAGATGCATCTTATACACACAGCAAATTCCGCATACACATCAATGTCAAGACGCCAAATTCACATTGGCACTATCCCACAGGTTTCGTTTACTAACAAGGTGACTGCCAAATACTGACCTGGCATATGTATGACAGCATTTTTGGCCATTTTCATGGATGTACAGTATGAACTTGTGTTGATTTAAAAACATTGTCATGGAAACATGAAACTTGAAAAAAAGAACTTGGAAAAACTGTTTTGTCTTTGGCTATATCTTTTTGAGTTAAGGCCGGGACACACCCCATTGGTCAGTGTCGATCTGGCCTGCGTTTGCCCGATTCAGTGTGTAGAATCAGTGTCAGCCATTGGCTGATTGGTTATTCAGCAACAATCAGAGCACAAGAGCAAAAACTGACAAAAATGACCTTACCTAAGTAAGCAATTTAAGCCAAGAAGGAACACTTACTTATATAAAATTCTTCTCAAATTCTTAAATAATTGCTAATAAATTATCAGATATATTTTCCTAGGTGGGGAAAGTCTTTTCCTCTAACACAGGCACTCTCATTTTAGTCGACTGCCGTCTGCAGTCTGTTCACACATAGCCTTTTGGTCCAGACCAAACCAGACGTCAACCAACACAAGCTGATAACACAGTTGTCATAACAAAGTTTTTCACTAGTGCTAGTTGTTTGGCTTTGGTTTGGTGTGTCCCGGCACTTTACGTAGCCTTTGAGTAACGAGAAAGCATTGAGTTCTATAACCTACATGATTTTGCGTGTAATGAATAATGCATTTATTAATTTTCCTTAGGCTTAGTCCCTTATTTATCAGGTGTTGCCACAGTAGAATGAATCCCCAACTATTCCGGCATATGTTTTCACTTTCAGCTGCAATCCAGTACTGGGAAACACCCATATACTCTCGCATTCTCACACACACACACACACACACATATACTACAAGCAATTTTGTTTACCCAATTCACTCATAGCGCTGTGGGGAAACCGAAACACTGGAAGAACATACAAACTCCACACTGAATCGCCAACTGACCCAGCTGGGACTCGAATCAGCGGCCTTCTTGTTTTGAGGCAACAGTGATAACCACTGAGCGACCGTGTCTCCTTTGTTATAATACAATGACCTCTGAAATGTCAAAAGATAAATAGAATGTTTAATTTCTCAGTGCATGACAGAAGGAAGAGTTCCTGGGCTTAAGTGTAAGTAAAGACTACTTCCAAGCACCAATTCAGCACTATCCTGTCTCCGACTCTTAAACTATGACGTGCGTTTAAAAATCGATTAAGAGTGCATTAAAGTATTCAACCCATCGCTGCGAACGCTCAGCTCAAGACTGATGCTCCATTCACATCTTCCTGGTTTCATTTCAAAACACTCCCCATGGGCTGAAATGTCATTTAAAAGAAGAATGATCAATATGTGAGGCCTCCAGGCATGTTTATTGCGTGTCTGAATTGAATTAAAAGAAAGCTTAGCCCTGTCTCCTGTTCACTGGCTAGAATACAGATTGCCTGGGTTAGTATTTAGCACACCTACTGTTTTTTCTTTGGGGAACGCACTGAAGAACGTATGGGGGCAGATAAGCCCCTTTGTTCTGATTGACAATGAAACCTGGCTGAACTGACAAATAATTTAAAGTCAAGCCAGATGACTTGGGCCTTAATGAGGGGTGGATGTTGACACCTGTGTCCCAAGGGCTTTGCTCCAAATCGAGAAGATTGTCCAGGGCCTCTGCGTGTTTGTGTTTTCCAGTGATTGTGTGTGTGTGTGTGTGTCTCTGCCAAATGTCTCTCACATTTAATCTGATGGAGTAGTGGAGGCGAGTCCAGACAGGCTTTCTTTATGGAGCCCACTCTTTCCATTGAGCCGAGAGCACATGGCTTGACTGACAGCGTGTTTGGAGGAAATGCGTTTTGTCAGCATATACAGCTTAAAGGCTGATCAAGCATCTTGCCTACAAAACAGTTGTCCTGTGCGCTGTGATGAGGGTTGTTTACTTTTTTACAGTATGTATGAGAGTTCACAACTATAAAAGTTTTATTCATGTCTGTAAGGCAATATTTTCAGTTTATATTTAAAAATGGAAACAGTAAAACGTTTGATTTTGTGGAAGGAGTAATTTATTTGACTAAAAAACAGATTTATTATTAGTACAGTTTAATGTTTGTTATTTTTACAATTATATCTGCATTGAGTACAATTAAATAGGTTGTCTATTTTCTATTTCCATTTTACGTTTATATAAATTTTTCCTTCATTCATTCTCTTTTTGGCTAAGTCCCTTTAATAATCTGGGGTCGCTACGGCTGAATTAACCACCAACTTATTCAGCATATGTTTACACAGCAGATGCGCTTCCAGCTGCAACCCAACAGGAGACATCCATACACACGCATGCAAGGCCAATTTAGCTTATCCAATTCACCTATAGCACATGTCTTTGGATTGTGGGGGAAACCGGAACACCTGGAGGAAACCCACTCGAACATGGGAAGAACATGCAAACTCCACACTGACCTAGTCGTTGCTCGAACTAGCGACCTATTTGCTGTGAGATGATCGTGCTACCCACTGCGCCACCATGACGCCCTATATAATTTTTATTTTTATTTTCTATAAATAAAAACAGTGATGTATTTTCATCAGATTTTTTTTGATTGTAGAAAAGTTTGGTAATTAAAAAATATTTGGTTTTTTATGAAATCATTTTCATGTGCCAGTAAAAGTCTTTCCTGTCTTCTAAACAAGTGTCCATGCTGATTAAAAGTATTAATTAATACAAATGATAATTAAATTATTTTAAAGAATTTACAAAAAGATAAGTATATAAAGTGTATATAAATATATAAAATAATACATTTATTTGACTGCTTAATGAAGCAAGTGTGGGTGTTACATAATATTAGTGTGTTAATATACTGTCAATATACTGTATATTGTACTGTAATATAATATCTTACCAATCATTTCCTCATTGTTTTGTTTTTCTCTTTCAGAATGCCATAGTTCATGTTCAGGCTGCATTGGTGGAAGTTTCCAGAACTGTACCTCCTGTTTGCGACCCGGTGTCCTCCATCAAGGGCAGTGCCTCAGCAAATGTCCCAATGGCTACTTCCACCTTCAGGACCTCACTTGTCAAGGTCTCTCCTTTGTTCTCCAAACAAAAGAAGTCTGTTTCCCTGTGGATTAATACAGTATAAATTGATTATTTCGTGAAACTAAAGTTGTATCCGTTATTATCTTCTCTCCCTTTAGCTTGTCATCCATCATGTAAGGAGTGCACAGGCCCCTCTCAGGCCGACTGCTCCGCCTGTCCTGCTCATGCCAGTCTTCATAACGGCTACTGCCGAACCAGCTGCCCCGAGGGGCAGTACCTCAATTCTGTGGGTTTCTGCGATGGTGAGTGAAAATCCGTTCCTTCCAGTCCATCACCGAAACATTGTTTAAAACTTCCAGATTACACCTTTGATCTCAAGTCAGTGCACCTGCTCGGGTTTAAGGGTGTCAAATGGGCACATTTTGCCTTCAAGGGAGGATTTGGTGTTCAAAGGGCATGTCTATATTGTTGTAAAGTCAATGCCAAGAGTGTGGAAATGGGGACGTATGCTCATTCTTTTGTCTAATGTGCTCTGAGGCTCTTTAATTCCTAAAACTAATTATGGTACCCTGTTATTTGGCTCTTAATAAACTTTGGTTGAAGTACCAGTCTGTGTCCCATAAAAGAAAGGAGGTTTTGTGCAATAAACATGAGGAAACAAATCAAAAGAAGCAGTATGTGCTTCAGAATGTCTGAGATAAATGGGACTATTAGTTGAAAATAGACACGGTTGTAAAATACAAAGAACTGATAGTTGTAGAGTATTTAACAGTAAATGTGGAATTATTTTCATTAATTACATATTAGTTTAGAGCTGAGGGCAGTTAATTCTTACACCGAGTGCTGGATTTTGTTGCCTTTAAAAAAGTGAGACTTCCAGAAAGGTTCAAGTAAACTTTATTTCTGCTCAGACAAGTGAATCCCAATTCCCTCAAGCTCCAGCAAGGGCAGGAGATTTAAATAAAAACACTTAATATATTATTTATTCCTCATCTTTCTCAGTGACAGTCCTGGTGGGGGAAAGAAGTGCCTTATGCTCACCAAAATTCGGGAAAAAAACTAATATAATGAAATGTACAGAATTTTCAGCTTCATCATAATCTAGTTTTCAGAGTCTTACGTTTTTTTTGCTGAATTCATTGTAAAATGCTAATGATAGCGCTTTACAATAAGGTTAATTAATTATTGCATTTAGTAACATGAACTAATCATGAACAACACTTGTATAGCATTTAGTTTATGCACTGTAAGTTGACGTGAACTAACAATGAACAACTGTATTTTTATTAACTAACGTTAATTAACATGAACAAGTACTGTAGTAAGTGTATTGTTCATTGTTTGTTCATGTTAGTAAATGCATTATTTAACATTAACGAATGAACCTTATTGTAAAGTGTGACCATGCTAATCTGCTTCTCAATGAACAAACAATAATTAATTAATTATCAGTATTATATTAGTATTATTAAAGTATAACAGTTATGTTGTTTTATTCTTTTCTCAATATTTTTTGACCATCTAAGATTATAAATATCCTTACTCTGACTTTGACCAATTTGCATTCACAGTAAAATACACTTTCTTTCAAACAAAAGTTCAACTAGGCCTAAACAAATGATAGTATAGATGAAGTTGATATATCAACAGTTATTCCATGGTCTGTTGAAATTCTTGATTCTGATTGGCTGGTGGGTGTGGTATATTTCGTTGAAACGCACAGGTAGGTCCAGTCAGTTTTGATCACAGTTCGAAATAAATGCGCTTCTCCCAAACCTTTACAGTTACTATAGCAACTCGCATGTGCTGCGCATGAAACTGATGAGGGCTTTTAATGGCAGACGGGAAATCTGTAAAATTAGGAAAATACTCATAAACTATGCCACAAAATCAAGTTTTAAAAGTTTTTCAAGCAAGAATGTAGTTATTTTAAAGTCAAATCGGCAGTTTGTGTATAAGAAAAGCGCGTTTTACAAAATGTTGGAAGCTCCAGACGGTCAGCGGCAGCTCCGCGAATGGCTCCCCCGGAGGGAAGCTTTATTTCGGCCAGAGAATCTCTGGTTCTACGCCACTGGATCTAATCTCTTGCATCTCTGTTGTTAAATCAGGATATATAATTAATCTTTGGTGTATCTAACGGTCAGTCTTTGGACATTTGAACCTATTATTTTTTTCTCAGGTGTATTTTTTCGGCAGATCACAAAGATAAGTTTCATAATTAATCTATGAGCGTAAATAATGTAATATTACACTGATCCTGCGTGTTTGGATGATTGCTTATGTTTTAAAGAAGATAAATAAAGCAGAATGTCCTCCTACCAGGCGCCAAGGTGGCCTAGTGGGTAGCACGTTCGCCTCACAGCAAGAAGGTCGCTGGTTCGAGCCTCGGCTGGGTCAGTTGGCATTTCTGTGTGGAGTTTGCATGTTCTCCCCGTGGTTGCGTGGGTTTCCTCCGGGTGCTCCAGTTTCTCCCACAAGTCCAAAGACATGCGGTACAGGTGAATTGGGTATGCTAAATTGTCCGTAGTGTATGAGTGTGAATGAGTGTGTATGGATGTTTCCCAGAGATAGGTTGCGGCTGGAAGGGCATCCGCTGCGTAACATATGCTGGATAAGTTGGCGGATCATTCCGCTGTGGCGACCCCGGATTAATAAAGGGACTAAGCCGAAAAGAAAATGAATGAATGAATGTTCTCCTACCTGTCCTGATATGTTTTTTCATTATGCAAAATGTACCTATATTTAACAGCACATATTTCTGAAATCGACTTTTTTGCTTCGAAGACTCTAGAGTACACTTGACTTGAACATGCGTATTTTATTGATATGGTACCTTTTATAATATTTGTATATTTATTATGAAATATAAATCGCAGGAAATTCTGCTATACTGTAGGTATGCCAGCTTTCGCAGTATTAAAGGTAATGTTAAGGGAAAAAAAGCTATTATACAGATCCTCCCTCGTTAGAGAAGTGGTAGAAAGACAAAAGAAACATGTGACTAGGAATGTCTTATTTGTCCACTTGTGATCGGACTGATGAAATCGCATCTTAATAAGCAGGTATAAACAGCACACACATGCTCTCTCTGTCTGCCTGCCTGTCAGCCTGTCACAGCTGATTCAGTGGAGGGACTAGAAAATCAAACATGTAAAAAACTGACAAAAAAAATAATATGAGACAAATATTGCTCTGCAAACATCAAAACTATTTTAAACTTATGCCTACCTTGGCAAACGACCATGGAATAAGCGGGATAATCAACGGTTTGCCGTGCGTTAAATAATTTTCATGCACTTCGCGGAGGTCCTTTGCCTCCACGTCATGCATTAAAATACTTTAACGCACAGCAAGCCTTTGATTATCCCTTTCATATTCCACATCAGTTTTACATCATTTTCTCTATAAAACTTTTTAAAACTAATTTTAGCAAATGCTTTTTTTCAGAAAACGTGGACCTGTCACGTTCAGAAGAAGGCCAAGAGTCAAGATATACAAAAAGTAGTCTTTATTAACTAGTTCAGGTATAGTACTTAGAAGAAGCTTGTAACTTGGACGAAGGCAAGGGGTTAGGTATCCGTTCAGGAGAGGATGCATTCAAAGTACATTAAAGTCACTTCCCTGATTGGAGAGATGATGGTGGAGATGGGTAAGGAGCACAGGAGGGTGTCCAAGGCGAGATGAGGAACAGGCAAGGAGAAACGTGTCCATCGATGATACCCGACGAAGGGCTAGTGGCAGAGTGGGGCTTTTATGGGTGGTGACTAATAGGCTGGTGATGGTGCACGGCTGGAGGAAGGTCTCGGTGATTGTGATGGTTGAGGAGATGATGAGTGACGAGCTGGGGATGTTACAGAACCATTAAATGTCTAAATATGAAAACTTTTTTGAAATGGTTGTAAACCAGTATTGTGACATTTTGTTACAGTATTAGCTGACCAGTATGATAAATGTAGCAGTAAATGGCTCTGAAATGAAAGCTGTTGGATTGATGCTGAAATGGTTGGACGAGTTTTGCAAATATGTCCTTGTTGCTTTAAACAGCTTATGGAATCATTCCGACTTTGACATTGAAATCTCAAAATATGTATGAATTATGAAAAAACATGACTCACAGACAAAACCTCACTAGAACTTATTGACAATATTCACTGTTTAAACATTCATCATGTTTACTGTATAACAAATTCATAATTTGACATGATCATTTAAATGACTTCTATTTTTATTAGACGCAGAAGGTGACAGCGGCACATTTTAATGATTGCGTAATTGCTTTTCCTCAGAAACTTTGCACAGACCCCCTTTTCTAGATAGATCTTGTTACAAGAGTCAGTAAAGCATGAACTCTATGTATAATTTAAAGAATATACGGGTGTCTGCACATTATCAAGCAACCTGAGAAATAAGAGCTTTTGGCTGGCTGATTTGCATCGCTTTATTATCAGCGCCCTCAGCGAGTCCGTGGCAGTGATACCAGTCTATTCCCACAGCTGATAAACACTGAGAGAGGATACGCAGATAAAACACTGTTTACTTTTACACCTTGAGAACATTTTTAAGATAATGATCTGATAAGATGTTCTTCCCTCCGTTTCCTCTGCTCAATCGGGGACGCTCTTATGGATCTGCATAATAATAATGCGTGCTGTCTGTCTGTTTGTTTCTCTGTCAGAGTGCGAGGAGGGATGCCAGCGCTGTGTCGCAGACCTGCAGTCTGGCTCTGGCACTGTGTGTTTGTGGTGTAAAGTTCCCAGAATGCTTCTGCTGGGCAATCACTGTGTTCCCGAGTGCCCACACAAACACTACCGCTGGCACGGAGCCTGCAAAAGTAAGTTGAAGTGAAGTGCTTTTTTTTGTTACTTTGAATAAATAAATTTGGATAAATTATTGTAAGAAAATTGTTTGGGGCAGTTCTGGGAAGTCACTGATCATATGTAATATGGATTACGTAATCAGATTGCAAAATATAGGTGCTTATAACAATAGATTATATTAAAATATGTACAATCAGATTACACTGATTTATAGCTGTGAAATACTACGTATGTCTTCATCATATCCCGTGGCGTTCACTAATTATGGATTGTGAAAATATTGAAAACTATGTAATTTAAATCTAGCTCGTCAATGGACGGTCATGTCACGCAGGGAAGGCCACCATTTTTTGTCAGGCCAAACCCTTTGACCGCAAAAAAGTTTTACTCCTGACATTTTAATTACAATTTTAATCATTTTATTCAATTTAAAAGAAGTTTGGGGTCTCTAATGGTCACATTCAGATAACTAAGTAAAAACAGGTCACACTTTATTTTGACGGTCCGTTTGTTGAATTTAAGTTACATTGCATCAACATGCCAACTAATTCTCATTATATTATAAGTAGACTGTTAGGTTGGGGTTAGGGTTGGTGTAAGTTGACATGTACTTGCAAAGTTTCTTATAGTCAGTTCAATGTCTGTTGAATGTCTGTTTCAACAGATATTAAGCAGTCTACTAATACTCAAATAGACCATCAAAATAAAGTGATACCTAAAAATATTCTGTCATCATTTACTCATCCTCTGAGGATTCTAAACCAGTTTTTATTTTCTTCTTCTTCTGTTGAACTCAAAAGAAGATATTTGAAAAGAATGTTGCAAACTTGTAGCCGTTCACTCCAATCGTATTCATTTTTTTTGGCTTCCGGTTCCCAACATTCTTCCTTTATCTTCAACAGATGAAGAGTAAGTAAACTTGCATGCTACCAATACTTGCTGAATAATTTATTTAATATAAACGTAACGTTTCAATCTCATGACCTTCATCAGACATTGAGTATATCCATAATTAATGTCTATAGTGTGTGGGATGGCTTGTTCTCCTTTTGTACAGTTTTACTTGGTGACGTTCTTCCTACACACATATTGTTGCTCTAGGTGTGCTGAGTTTGACTTGATTGAATGTTCAGCAGAAACAAAAGTAGCTCAAAACAGCTTTGAAAACAACCGAGGCCGAGCAGATTTTCATTAAATTGCATAACAAACATTTTAACTGTCATTTTGAGATGTGTTAAATGTGCGGATGGATAAATAGGAATTATGTTATAATTGAACTTGCTATAATTGAAATGCTCTTAAATTAAATAAATGTGAGCGCTGCACTTTCAGTGTGAAAATGCTGCATTGTTGCCTATCGTACAAGCTTGTGCTTTCAGGATATTTTATAATCAATTAATACTTTGCAACATTCCAAGCAATTGCTCGTAACTGACTGATGAGAAATTATGACAGTGTTACTTTGTGGTGCCTGTACTGTAATAGTTTAGACCGTTGTAAAAGTGCGTATTTGATCTCCCTCATATTTTTGAATGAGCAGCCAGATATAGTTAAGCATAAACCTTTCTGAAATATGATTTTGGGGTTCTTTCAGGCTTGATTATAACTTAAAGTCCCACAGGATGCCTAACATTATTTTTTTCCTTGTTGGGATTTGTGCAATATGCTTCAGTGAACCAAATTTATATATTTAACTCAATCACATCAATTGATCAAACTTTTCAGTGTTTTGAGGGATATTGGGTGTTTTTTGATGACTTTTGTGATAATAAACTGTGACAATTTTGTATTCCTGCACCAATAATTGGTTGATCATGACAGACTGTACTTATTTATTATTTTGGTAACACTTTATTTCGATGGTCCATTTGAGTATTAGTATATCTGCTGATACAGACATTCAACAGACATTAAACTGACTCTAAGAAACTTTGCATATACATGTCAATTTACATTAACAGCTACCCCTAACCCCAACCTAACAGTCTACTTATAATCTAATAAGTTTTGTTGCAATGTAACTTAAATTCAACAAACGGACCATCAAAATAAAGTGTGACCATTATTTTATTGTTTAGCTTCCATGCACGAGCAAGTGCATAATAAAAGTACAAACTATGCATCTAGTTTTATGGTACTTCAAGGCTACATGATGATACAAACACCTATTCAACAAGAAAATGTTTTGCGAAAACTTCAGGGCTCTAGATTTGCCACTTTCAAATGGCTGAATTACTATTTTTGGCACAAGCATGCATTCACAATGGTATGAACCATTTAAGGGGTGTGGTCAAATATATGTTTGAGTTATCTCTTATTTACATCATTAATATTTTTAAAGAAATATGTAATTAATATTTCTTAACTAAGGGCAGACCCCCCGATACATTTTGTTTTGATGTCCCTCGCAAGGGATCAAGCATTAATTAAGGGGGGGCAGATCTCCCCCTGTAATTCGCACCCTGGTTTAGTCTCTTTATTATTAAAAACACATTATTTGATCACTTTTCACTGTGCTCCTACAATACCATGTGCTTTTTGCCCCCCTAAAAATAAGCATGAAGCCCTGTGTTTTGTTTAGATAACAATGCATTTCAATACAATTGTGAGCTAAAGCAGTGCCAGTACTGCAAACTTCCACAAGTTTTACTTCATTTCAGTTTATAACTAACAATTTACACATGCTAAAAGAAATCTAGAATCCAGAATATGTAAGGACAATTAGGTGAAAAGGGAACAGCAAATTTCTACTCCCCACATTATTTACTCATGTACATGACATGACATGAGTAAATAATGTGGGGAGTAGAAATTTGCTGTTCCTTTTTCATCCAATTGTCCTTACATATTCTGCAAATGTTTTGTATGGATTTTTATGCTCATTTTTATACATGTATGTAGTCATAAATGATAAAGCAGTCGTACTGAACAACGTATTAACTGCTTCTGCTACAAATTTCCAGTTTTTGGAAAAGCAAAGAAAAAAAAGCTAAGATTGTACTATTGCAAACCTGTTGATGGTCTTGTCACGATATGTTCATGCACAATCCTAATCTGCATCACACAATAATGATAATTCATCTCGTCTTCTACTGAGAAAGGCCCTCCGCTGCCAGTATTTCCAGCATGGAGTTTCATTATGTAAATTGAACATCAGTCACATACAGTACAGCTTCTCCTCTCAATGCCAGCCTCCTCTTTATGCACTGATTTGTCATTCTACATGATCTCTCAATGTAATATAGCCAGTGCCTCTGTTTCCATAACCCTGATGCAATTACCTGTGATGCTTCAAAAGTGGCCCCTCTGCTGACAGCGTGGATGAGACGGTGCATTTGTTTTTATTAGGGAGTGTGATGCAGTGCTTGGCTTTAATGCAAAATCTTTTAAGATGCTGATGTGATCTATAAACTATTATAGCCTTCTTTAATTGCCTGTCTTTGAAGTGATGTCATGGGAGTGTACATGAATGTGCGCAAATGCATTTATATGCACATGTCTGAATAGGATCTATGTGCTTGCACTTATCGTAGCATTTCAAGTGTCTTTGCCCAGTTTCAAGGTGATATGTCAAGTTGACAGTAATCTGACAGTCCTATGTGAATACACATTTTAGTTCTGGATGTGAATAGTTTGCCTTTTCAGTGTCTTATTTCTTTATTACACTAAAACGTGAACGTCCTTGGCAGCAGTGCTTATTAAAATGCCAAAACACAGTGGCAATGCTTTTCAAGATGCAAAGATTTTAATAACATTATCTGCTTTCACTGAGCGCGGTCTGAATCAGTCATACTGTATGCAGGCTCTATACTGTATTTTATGTTTATCTGATTCAGAGGACTAATTTAGGCCTCACTTAGTGAAGTTTATTTATGAACTAATTTCGAGATAATCACGTGCAGATGATTGCTCGCAGCTGGTCCCGCGTTATCCAATTCATGATTCACCAATCAGATAAGTCCTAAGCCACTATAAATACCCTAAGTTCCATATCACTGCCATCTTCGTTTTGAAGAATCCCCCCTTGCACCCCTACTCCTCCTCCTTTCCTAGATGGGTGGCACGGTGGCCCAGTGGTTAGCACTGTTGCCTCACAGCAAGAACATCACTTGTTCTAGTCCTTACCAAGCCAGCTGATGTTTCTGTGTGGAGTTTGCACGTTCTCCCCGTGCTCACGTGGGTTTCCCCCGGGTTCCCCGGTTTCCTCCCACCGTCCAAAAACATGCAACTTAAGTTAATGGACTAATACAAATCGGCACCATAGACATGCTCTTAGTAAGTAGTTATCTTTTCATAGCGATCACTATCTGTTCATTAGCTACCCGCAGGGGAGTTCTCCAGATCTACCTGAGCTCAAACTCTCCTCTCGCCCTGCGAACGGGAGGGAGCCCCGGGCTCGAGGATCTTATGAGCTCAGGGCTCTCTCCCGGGACAGCATGCCAAACAAGCTTTATAATCAATCATCAGCCAAGTGTGAACTCTTGAATCCTATTTTTTTTTTAGATATCTTGTCTTTATTCTTGTTGTCCTGCTCATCATCTTAATGATCTGTTCGTCTTTCTGTTATGTGCTTGTGTCATCCAGAATGTCACTCTTCCTGTGAGGAGTGCAGTGGTGATGGTCCACTTTCCTGTACCTCTTGTTTGGCCACTGAGGTTCTGGCCCCATCAGGCCTATGTACTTCACGCTGTCCGACTGGATATTATACTGATGAAAACAGAGTTTGCCAAAGTAAGTCTGTCTATTAGGGGTGTAAGGGTGTTTTTTTTTTGTTTGTTTGTTTTTTTACACATTTTTACAAATGTTTTATTTATAAAACTGAGACCATAAATTATGACTTTCTGTTTTACTTTGAACAATGATAGAGCTATACATGACCCATCTACAAGGGTGTCTTTTTAGCAGCATATAAAACAGTTCTTTATTCATGCATTCATTCATTCATTTTCCTTCAGCTTAGTCTCTATTTCAGAGGTCACCATAGCGGAATGAACAACCAACTATTCCAGCATAGGTTTTAAGTAGCGGATGCCCTTCCAGCCACAACCCAGTATTGGGAAACATTCATACACTACAGACAATTAAATTTTCACGTCTGAGAACATGCAAACTGAGAACACACAAAAATGCCAATTAGCCCAGCCAGGACTCATACCAGCGACCTGCTTGCTGTGAGGTGATAGTGCTAAACACTGAGCCACCGTGCCACCCCACAGCTCTTTATAAATGTAGATATTTTTTATTTTATATTGTAGAAGTTATGAACAAATGCAAAGAAAATAACTATTTAAAAGAGTTTTACTCAGTGTCCTCATTTTCTTCCTGTCTCCCTTACTTGGTTACTATTCTTTAGAATGCCAGCAGCGTGATGAGGTGCTGAGCATCTACGTTTTTCTTTTTTAAAATATGCCTTTAACACAATGCCAATATGCTCAACATTTTTACTAGTCACAATTCAGTTGCTCATATCAACAATTTAATTCCTTATATCAACGATTTAATTTTTGACAATTAAACAATTTATATCAGGAATTACATTTCAACTAGTAAGAAATCAATTGATATCAACCATTACCTTTGAATTGCAGCCCATGGTGACATTAAATAGTGAAAATACAATTACAGCTATTAAAAAGGATTTTACTAGTGGAAATGTAATTCCTAATATCAACAATTTAATTGTTGATTATTTGTTTGTAAAACTGCTTTAAAATTTGATAAAACTTGAATTGAATTAAATGTCTGCAATTAAGTTGTTTATATCAACAGTTAAACTGTTCAAGAACAGTTAAACAGTTAAACAGTTAAACAAGAATCAAGAATTGAATTGTTGATATCAAAAATTTATTTGCTGGAATGAATAAAAGTCTAAATGGCTTTTCATAACGCTTCAGGGGACACGTGCTTTGTTCTTATGTACTTGGAATCTCATTAATGTTATAGCCATATTGCAATAAGCTTGTCCAACATATGTCTGACTGGAGTACAATCTACAGTATCTAAAACAATTAGTGACTGAAGTAGGCAGGTTTGTTTCAAAAATTATATTATCGCTGCTATGTAAGGGATTCATTTCTTTTGTCTTTAATTTCTTATTAATATTTTGTATTTGCATTGCCAGTCATATTTTGGGTGCACTTCTTTTTTCGAACTTTATATTAATTGATTATTACTGTGTGTGTGTGTGTTTCAGAGTGTGATTCTCAGTGTCTGAGCTGCGAGATGGCAGGCGTGTGCTCGTCCTGCAGAGATCCAGCTAAAGTGCTTCTGTTTGGGGAGTGTCAGTATGAGAGCTGTGCTCATCAGTATTACCTCAACACCAGCACGCGCACATGCAGAGGTGAGTCTCAGGCCTCTTACAGCGCACAGCATCTGTCAAATAGAATAATCACAGAGAAATATTCATGTGGACCAGAAACTTTCCTGCTTTTACTTCATGCATTTTAAAATTGAATTATTTTAAATTATGGATCCTGCAAGGTTGAACTGAACTATTTGTTTAACTTGGCCAACATGGCGTCTGGTTTTGATTCTTTGAATTGTATGTTTGTTTTGTGTTTTTGGATTATAAGGCCTACACTACCTTAAAAAAGTATTGTCGCCGATCCCAGTTGTAAGAGCAACAAATAATAACTTGACTTCTACTTGATCATATGGAAAAGTGGCAGAAGGTAGATTTTTCTGATGAATCATCTGTTGAACTGCATTCCAATCATCACAAATACTGCAGAAGACTTATTAGAACCCGTAAGGACCCAAGATTCTCACAGAAATCAGTCAAGTTTGGTGAGGGAAAAACCATGTTTTGGGGTTAAATTCAGTATGGGGGCATGTGAGAGATCTGCAGAGTGGATGGTAACATCAACAGCCTGAGGTATCAAGACATTTGTGCTGCCCACTACATTACAAACCACTGAAGAGGGCAAATTCTTCAGCAGGATAGCACTCCTTTTCATACTTCAGCCTCCACATCAAAGTTCCTGAAAGCAAAAAAGGTCACGGTGCTCCAGGATTGACCAGCCCAGTCACCAGGCATGAACATTATCAAGCATATCTGGGGTAAGATGAAGGAGAAGGCATTGAAGATGAATCCAAAGAATCTTGATGGACTCTGGGAGTCCTGCAAGATCGCTTTCTTTGCCATTCCAGATGACTTTATTAATAAATTATTTGAGTCATTGCAGAGCTGTACTGTATGGATGCAGTCCTCCGAGCTCATGGGAGTCAGATACAATATTTATTTTTTTTCCACCGCACCATGAGTTTATATTCTATGCTGTAGCTACATTATTTCTGTTTAGTGACAAGACTTTTGTCTAAGCAAAGTCAGACCTTACTGTCCTGATTAAATCATTCAAAATCAACGCATGATCATATTTTATTATGGTATAATAAGCATAATCTTGAGGCCTTTGCCTTTCATATGAGCCACTTCTGATATTAATGATCAACTAGAAGTCAAGTGATTATTTGTTGTTCCTAAAACTTGGATAGGCGACAAGACTTTTGTCAAGTAGTGTATTATGGTCATTTTTGGTCTTGTAAATAGAGAACATTTATTATACATAAAATATGCAGTATAAAGCCTGAAATACACTACACATTATTTGTTTGAGCGTTAGGTCTAGAATGTCTTTAGCTTCAAAACGTCTGATATTTTGAGCAGATTTTAGTACTTTTTTATATTCTGTGTCTCCAAGCAACAAGGCAACATGTTTCTCCATGACTGCATTGTGTTCGGAGTGACTTGACGGTTTGTTATTGAGAACCTAGGTCTTTAATGTGTTATGCCCAGTTTTTCTCTGTAACCATTTACAAGGTCAACAAGTGTACAGTACATCGCGCATGAAGTTTTTATTTGTGTTCAGATGTTAAAAGTAGTGTATTCCGGCCTTAAAGAAACATTCTTCTAGTCCATTATATAACATACAGACTTAAATACCCACAGAGAGTAGTTGGGGAAAAGCGGATGCATCTTTCATCCATAGCAATTAAGGTCAAATATATTTCACAGAGGCTCATCATGAAGTAGCAAGAATAATTGCAGAGAAGATTGTTATTTTGTAATAATTGTGAGCATGTTCAGATCTTAATGCGATGTGCTTTGGGATTTGGATGTGGAACAGACCCCATACAGTGAGACCTTTATTTCATTTTGATGGGATTTACAGAAGAGATCAAAAGGAGACAGAGATTAGTTTTTGTCCCTTGAGTATTTTGGTGTGTGTATATGCGTGTTTGTGTGAGTGAGTGTGAACAAAATAGAAAGAGAGACAATAACAGGGGGCCTATGAAAGCTTGTAGGTATGTAAAGCGGTTTACCTCTGCAGTACAATAAACGAAGGTTACCTTGACAGTATTTGGATGGAGCACTACAGAAATTCAGGATGTCTTTCAGTTTGGGTCTGTGGACGAATGTGAAAGACGGTCTAAATGTCATATTCAAATGCGCTGCTTTAGAAGCTGTACATCCCCAGTGACGTTTGAATAGGAAATAGAGTTAGATGTAGTTAGCCACTGTTCTTTTCAGATGTACATATGAAATGTTTGGGCTGGAAGGGTGGTTTTAGAGAATAAGGGCACAGATGATGAGGTTATGTGGGTGAAGCGATGACAGAAAGAGCATGATTGGACTTTTTAATGAGCTGAGCTGATTTAGAGAGTGGGGGTCTGCCGGTGTGTTATCAAATGGTTGGATAGTGCCCTCTATAATAGATGATTGTAGAACTGAAACATTGTCTCTCTCTCTCTCTCTCTTTCTCATTGTAAGTCAAGCAGAGTTTCGAAATGCCTCATATTACTTTTTTGTTCAGACACTATTCAGATTTAGTTTCACAGGTCTTCTATTTGTGTTTTTAAGTGTTTAAGGGGTAACATATTTAAATGTACACTTTAACAAAGTCTTCTTTAATGAAATGCATTGTTTTCATGCATTTTATTGGTCATACAGTGGACCAACCACGTTTAAAGAAAGCATTAAGCCACAAGAAGCCGTTGTTTATGATCAATTTAGAGCAGCTAATTTAGAGGATTGCTAGAAATGGTTTACCAAAGTTAAGCAAAATTCCGAGAAAACAATAATATTGACTCACACACACATCTTCATCTCTCAGCAGAATATTCTTACAGTGCACCCAAAATTGCATCCCTGCGTCCCCACAATATTATGTAGAAGTACTATGTCCAAATTCATAGAATTAAAAAAAATAGGCAAGATGGCTTAAAATACTTCTGCTGAGATTCCGAAGTGCACATCCAGTGGACACTTTACTATGCCATGAGGTCAAGGGGAGTATTTCTGAATGCTGAGGTTGTGATATAAGTTTAAATTTATATGTAGCTAGGCATGAGTTAAAAGTTTCTGACGGTATGATAACCTTGCATTAAAATATCACGGTGTCAATGTATTGCAATTACTGTTCTAAAATAAGCTGTTTTTATATGTCTATCGTCCCATGCCTATATGTTATCGTATGTTATCGTCCTATGCCTATATGTAGCACATTTTCTGACAAAATACAATTTCAGATGTGCGGATAGTTTAAGATTGCAACAAATAAGTTAAACTTTGTCCCCTTAAAGCTAAACTTGCTAAAATATACCCCTCTGTCAGCGATGCATGTAATAGGCGCAAGCAATCACCAGCGGATCTCATCCACATGTTGTGGGAATGCCCTAAATTATTTGATTATGGGTTTAAAATATTAGATACTTTAAAAGATGCATTCGACACAAATCCACTCAGCCATTTTTGAGTTGGCAGTAGATGCTAACCTTTTAGTAATGCTCCAAAAGGCTTTAGCATTTACTACTTTACTAACAAGACATCTCATCATGTTAAAGTGGAAACATGTGTCTCCACCCACTTTTGATGCATGGATAAAAGAAGTGTTTACATACATTAAATTGCAAAAGATTAGACTTTCACTTGCTGGTTCTTTAAAGACCTTTTACAAATTGTGACATTAGTTGTGATAATCTCTTTTTAAATTATCTGCTGGCTAGCTCTCTTGATTCTTAAGCTGAGCAAAAATATATGAATACAAATTTATTATTATTATTTATTCATTTTTAATTTTTTTATTTTTTTACTTTATTATTATTATTATTATTTATTTTTATTTAATTATGTTTATTTCGTTTTTTCAATGGGAAGTTTGAGGCTGTTGAGGGATTGAAGTGTTTATTTGTGGTAGGTTCCATGTAAAGAACCTAATAAAAGAAAATTGAAACTTTGGCCCCTAAATTGGTTGAATTGATTGGAGAAAATCCTGGAAGCCACCTACACTCACCCTTTTTTCTTTAAATAAATGCTGACCATGTAATTTTTTTATCAAAACGTCATCTTCAATCAGCACCATAGCCTTGTGGGCAGTGCGGCAACATGTATCACAACTTCAGGCAACCTGAGTTTGAATCCTGGTTCTCTAACTTTTCCCGATTCCATGCCCACTCTTTCTCTCTACAAATATACTTTTAAATTCTGTCTTATTAAAATAAAGGCAAAAAAAAATGGTCAAAAATATCTTTAAAAAAAGTCATCTTTCATTGACATGACAGACTTCTCTCTGATCTCTCTGATTAATTTAGCTTAAGTCTCAAGCTGACATTCAGATCTGCTGCCATTCACTTAAAAACATAAAAAGTCCCACATTTTCTATCCAAGCTTACATCACAGTACAGAAAAATCCTACACTATCTATGCCAAATCACAACTTCAAGAGATGTTTAAGCGCTTTATTCGGAGCACTCTTTACTTACAGTACAATCGCACAGCCTCTCTTGGCATGTGGCTTCACTAATTAGCATGTCTAGAAAGTCCTGCAGGCAGTAATGCTGTTGAAATTTGCATGCTGAATTGAAAGTGATTGGGCTTTATCATGGATTGCCTTGAAAGCGCTGGTATTTTCTTCAATAAATGCAAATCAAGTTTCTTTCATGCTCTCTCATCGCTGTTTCTTGGCCTTGTTTTGTTTTTAATTTGCTCTTCTTTTACTCTCTTCTTCAGCCGCACTCCAATTTGTCATGTTTTCCTGTCATATCCCTCCCACCCACTCTGTCTTTTGCTCTGTTTTTGTCAGAGTGCGACTGGAGCTGTAATGCCTGCCGTGGACCCCTGCGCAGTGACTGTCTGCAGTGCATGGAGGGATACGTCCTGCAGGATGGCATCTGTGTGCCGGGTTGCTCACCGGGATTCTACCAGGATGCAGAGAGATGTCTGAGTCAGTCATCAAGAAAAATAACAACCTTCATTATGATTCTAACCAATCAATTTTCCAGCTCAATAAGCTTTGACATTTCAATCTCTCAGTCAGTTGTCACAGTCGGGGAAGCGAGGGAGGGCCACTAATGTCTGCTGGATAGTGCCAACATCAGCTGCTGTGCAATAGCCAAGGTTTAATGGCACTTTAATGGATCAATTTCAAATTAGACTGAAAGAAGAGTCTATCAGAGACGCTGTAGTTATGAACCAGATTAAAGAAGCTCCTGACTCTCATTTAGAATTCACTTTCTTCAGACTTTGATTGATATTATCCAGCATTATCCAGCAATTGTAGCATATGCTATTAAACCTGCTGAATCACTTAAGCAAAATGCAGCAGAGGTCCTGAAGTTTATTTCTGTTTAAGCTGAAGTTTATTTCTAATTTACCTGAAGTTCATTTCTAATTTAGCTTCTTTTTTTAATCAGTTTTAGTTATATTATTAATGAAAAGTATTAATAACGTAATATATTATTATGTTTTTTAATTAAATATGGGGTCAGTAAGTTTTTTCCCCACAAGAATTTAATACTCAGTAATGCTCAGTAATTATGCATTGAATTAATCAATAATAACATAAAACAACAGCAAAGTAATTTCTAAAGTGAATTTTTTTTTGTTTCAATAGAATGATTTTCTTTTCAACTTTCTTTTCACCAAATGGTCCTGAAATAAATGAATTAGAGTTTCTACAAACATATTCAACATTTTTAAAAATAGGCCATTAAAAAACTCGCCACTCAATCTGACTATTAAAAGGGTCTTTAAAATATCATGGGAAGGGTGGAGTAAAAGCAACATAGGTCGGTGCCAATAGCCTAGTGGTTAGTGCATCGACAAATAGCACCAAGGTGCTCGCGGCGACCTGAGTTCGATTCCTGGCTTGAGGTCCTTTGCCGATGCTTCCCCTATCTGTGCTCCCCACACTTTCCTGTCTGTCAATCTCCACTGTCCTATGAATAAAGGTTAAAACCCCTAAAATATAATTATTAAAAAAAAAAAAAAAGCAACATAGGCTCATTTTGAAAACGTAGCCCGATATGCATTTCTGAAGATCGCGAATTATGTAGCCGGAAGTAGGCATGGCTGCATTTAACTTTAAAACTAATGCTATGGGGCAGTATGACACCTTTCCTTTGGTGCTTACCAGCTGTCCGCTTACCACAGTATGGATGGCTTTTCCAGTGTTTCCAGTTTGTACAGTAGCTTGCCGCATACATCGGCGGACTTGAGACACAGAGAGAAGTTGACAATAGGATTTGAGTCCAGCAAAGAACAGTTCCTAAAAACTGGTCAGAAAAAAACAAAAGGCAAAAAATAAAATAAACAAGTAATTAACAGGGTGAGAATGTGGTAAAATCTGAAAAAATGGTAAAAATCAGGGGGCTTTTCTTTTTCTGTTTTTTTTTTTTAAATTGTCAGTAGTGTTTAGGGAAGTGGGTGAGCAGATTAATCTGTTCTTTTGAAAGGACTATTGGTTGGGTTTAGGGAAGGAGGAGAGTGTCTCAGTCGATCGGTCAGTTAGTCATTCAGTCAGTCAGTCAGTTGACAGCGGCCTCTAGTGGATCTACATGAGAAGAGCAGGTGTGAATGCCACTCGTGAGAGAAATTTGAGATCTGAAAAAGCGTATACAGCGGTCTCCGGTGGATTTGCGAAAACAAAAACTGCAAAAAATGTACCTCCTGGGACATATTTGGCACTTTCCAGAAATGTATATAGGGCTGCGTTTTCTGAATGAGCCTGGGTTGAATAAAACCCCCAAAAAACAAATAAAAAAAATATAAAAATGAATAGTTTTAAATTATAGTGTTATTTCAAATCATTATACTTTTACTGTAGTATTATTTTTTAATCAAATAAATCCTGTCTTGATGAAAATGAGAGACATTCTCATGTTTTTTCAATTTCAAAAACATAAGCCCAAAAATATGTAAACTGATAATGTCATATAAAATGTAAATCAGTTTCTGTAACTTCAGTCTCTCTCTGCCTTTGTCTTTCTATGAACAGGCTGTGAAGAGCACTGTGAGCAGTGCCAGGCTCATGGTCAGTGCCAGCGGTGCCAGTTGCCGTACGCCTCATTTAACGGACAGTGTGTGCTGGAATGCAGAAAGCACTACTTTCTAGATGACTCGACTCGTCAGTGCACCGGTGAGAGCTGTGAATCTGGTCTGAGATAGGGATTGTGACTGCCTAGATTGCCAATTTTGGCCTGCTAATTTTAGAGAAGCTCAGTATAGTGTGGCACAGTTCCCTCTCGTGTCCTATCTGAGTCTAATGGCAGATTGTTTTTCTGTTATTTCCCAGCATGCTCAGCTGGTTGCATGGAGTGTGTGAGTGCAGGTGAGTGTCGCGTCTGTGCTGAAAACTCCTTCCTGAAGGATGGCAGATGCATCCCGGACTGTGGTCATGGATATTATGCTGACCTAAAAACAAGAGTTTGTCATGGTAATCTGGGTTTATTACTTTGCATGTTTGATCGAACAATCATTTCTATATAGTGAAAGAAATCATTAGGACCTGTTCACATCATGAATGATGACTATAAAGAATAATTACAATTGGTATTTTGATTATCAGTAACTTGTCATGACAACTAGTAGTCATTATAGTAGAGAGACTGATATCTTAAAGGGGTGGTCCACTGCGATATCATATTTTAAACTTTAGTTGATGTGTTTTGTAGCTGTGTGAACATAAACAGCATCTCTGAATGTAATACGCTCAAAGTTCAATGCAAAGGAAGACATTGGCTTTTACAGAGTAAGCTTGGCAAAGCCTACAGCGAGTGAAATTTGGGGACAATAAATAAAAGTACATCCGAGAACCAAGTACATGAGATCATAAACCCTTTAGGTTACGCGCATACACCACATGCATACACCATGCACAGCAAAGGGGTTTGGCCAGAGGCGCTGTAATGTTATAGCAGAGAAAGCTAAAAAGTGGTCCAAATGCTGCTATTTCCACAGAGCTTGTTTTGTTTCTGTTTTTGAGCTTCCAAAGGTTTGGAGACAAAGAGGGAAGTGCTTAAGGTTTAATTTTAATTATGTTCCAGAGAATTATAAAGAAATATATATAGCTAGCATTTGACAAAGGAGAACTTCCAGAATCTCTCCCAGCTCAGCGCTGAATTTGGCTAAAAACTCCTTAAAGAAGGAGCAACTCCAACCATAATAGACGAAGCTGTTGATTGTGAGCCACAATCTGTAAGTATTTTTATTTATTAAAATTGATCTGTTACATTCGGGGTTTTAGCGTCAAAGGTATGTTGAAGTAAGGGTGTAAACAAGAATGTAAACAACAGGAAATGGTGTTTGGCACCTTTAATTTAGCTACAAATTTATATTTATCCATCAAACACCATCTGTAAACACCCACAATCGTCACCAGCGCTGCATTGTCTATCTATGCAGCTGCTTTCCTGAGTTATACATCTTAAATAACGAAATTTCGAAAGATATGTGAATGTTTCATGTAACTTACACATGCTTATTCCCAACATATATGAAAGACTCTTGTTTTAGAGAGCAGGCATGAGGTTCAGCTGTGTGATTCAGGCTCAAACTGATACAGCTTACATTTACACTGACTGACATTATTTATGCAACTGAGCGTGTGCTAGATGAGGTGTGATGCTTTTCCTGGGGACATAGAGCCAATCTGCGAATCACAGCACATTATGTTAGCTGACCAATCAGAGCCTCTTAAGGGTGGGCCTTTCAGAGGAACTAGGAAATATGACAGTCGTTTCCATGTTAGCTGAGTAGCTGTATATAATCAAAGTATGTTATAACATGATTTTTCTACAAATGAAGCATTAGCACACGATGCTTTGCATCTTATACACACAATCAAGCCTTAAAAATACACTCTGGGCCATCCCTTTAATATCTACTAACATTTTCAAGCATCTCCCAACTCACATTTTACTGGCGAAAATGAACTACATCTATCTACTAACAGTCTAATGAGAGTTAGTTTACAGAGATTTACAGATTTTTTTTTTTAAATGTCTAAAGAGTACCGTCAAAATGAAGTGTAACCAGATAATAGCATTCACGTCAGCTCATGCTAATTTTCATATGATGGTTATGTTCTTATGATTATGATTTGGGCTGTCTTATGCTATGTTTCTTTACCTTGTTTAGTTCTTATTCCTGTCGTTTCTATGGCTAGTTTCTTTCTATGGTTACTCAACAGTTAATTGATTATGTTCACCTGTATCCAGTTTGGTTCATCATGTCTATGGTTACATTTAAGCCCTCAGTTTAGATCATCATTTTCTTCTTGATAAGTTGCATACAAACCAGCTTATATTTGATCTTGTTCCCTGGTCTGTTGAAATTCTTGATTGTGATTGGCTGGAAGGTGTGCAATAAAATAATTTAAATAATAAATAAAATAATAAAATCGTTGGTTTTGATCACAGTTATCAAAGAAATGAATGCCCACATAATCTCCCTCTCATGTGTGCTCCATCTCTGCCTGTGACAGATTCAAAGCGGGGACTAGGGGATATAACATGTCATGTAACTGACAAATATTTGGTCAAATATTGCACTTCAAAGAGCAAAACTATTTTTACTTGTCTGTAACTTAGCAAATGACCAAGGAAAAAGCTTCAAGTCAAGCAATTTTTTACCTCTGCATCGTGCATTTGTAATCATTTAATCGACGGCAATTCATTGATTATCCATTTCTAAAATCCCCTTCCAAATGTGAGTACGTGTGATTCAGAGAATCATGTGGATCTATGTGTGATCTTAGATGTGAAAACTCTGCCTTGTGCATATGTCTGTTCAGAATTTGACATAGTGCGATGAGCTTTCACACCATTTTATATACTGTAAAAAATGCTGGGTTCCACACAATTCCTTCATGTTGTCTCAACACAAATCAATTAAGTTAACTTAGTTGTTTTTACAAATTTAAGTAGATTGAACATAAAATAATTAAGTTATCCCACAAAACCCCTCAAGAATTGTGTTATTTTAACTCATTATAAAGAAGTAGTTTGAACAAGCAGTAAAAATATATCTTTGAGTGTAGATCTGAACATTGGTGTAGATTCTAGCCTTTCCAGACTCTAAGTTAAATCTGTGTGTTTGTATGTTTTACTTATGATACAACTAGTGATTTAAATGCTTTATAGAGTAGGATGGATACTTGACTGTCAATGTTTAAAAACAATTCAAATGTTCTAAAACTGACTCAGTAGCATTCGTTTGGGGCATTGATGCTGATTGGACAATTTTTTATACTGTTAAACAATTTAAAAAATAATTCTTAACAGTTATCGTTTTTGGTGTGAACTGGCCTTTAAACTTGGTAGTTTTTTTAAGTTTGCCGTAAATATTGTTTCTTTTTTTTTTTTTGACCAAATGTCTGACAAATTCCGATGTTTCTTACTCTGTTATTACTGTATAATGACCTTTTATTTTACAGCAAATAGTCGTGCTCCTTCTCTTTACATCAATGGCTCTCTGCTGGTTCCTATTGGTGGAGTTAAGCCTCTGGATCCAGCACTCCTGTCAATCAAGGATGCAGACAGCCAATCGGAGAGCATGTTGCTCCAGCTCCTTCAGGCACCCAGTAATGGCCACCTCATGCTGCTGGAGAATGACAGAGAGAGAGCGCTGGGCAAAGATGACACTTTCACCTACACTCAGCTCAAACGCAGAGCAGTGCGCTTCGTTCACGACAAAGAGCAGACCAAGTGAGTGTGTCTGTGTGGAGGAATTAATCCATGTCATTTCCATAGAATGTAAACCAATTCCCTTGTAAAGCAACTTTGCGTTAAAGATGCCATAATATGGATTGATACAATGTGTTATATTATCTTCTGACACCTACGTAGAAGGTATGATTCAATTCAATTCACCTTTATTTGTATAGCGCTTTTACAATGTAGATTGTGTCAAAGCAGCTTCACATAGAAGGTATGCACAAGTAAGTGCAAAAAAAAATTCCAGAATAGTTTTACATGTCCAATTACAACAATTTGCTCCTATAATTAAGTATTTCCATGTGAGCCTGGTGTACAGCACGTCTGTAATGGTGTGTGACAAAGACAACGGAGTTGAGGATCCAAGTGCAGTTTAATAATAATAAAAGTCAGTATAGCAGCGGTAACGGGGCAAACAGGCCTGTAGAGGAAATCCAGAATCGTAGTCAAAACAGGCAGAAAACAGGCAGAAGGTCAATAAGGCCGGCGGCAGGCAAGGATAAACAGATAACAAGGCTAAGATCAAAACACGAATAAACTGGAACAAAGAAAACGCGTTGTAGTGTGTGTAATCAGTCTTTGACGGTCCTTCGGTGGTGTGTATGCAATCAGTCGTGATATGGAGCAGGAGTGTGTGTGTGTGTGCGCTGCATGACTGGAGTTGTAGTCCCTTAGCCAATCTGTAGTTCACGGAAGTGTGTGTGTGAACCAGCGATCTCTGACTGCGGAGATCACTGGTGATCGTGACTACGTCATGCACACAAACTGTTCTCCATGCTGAGCCAGACAGGTTGGTAAGTCTAGAAGGGATACAGCTACAGATTTTTGGGATACTCTTGTGACACTCTACACTGTAAAAAATGAAAAGTTGAGTTAACTTAAAATTTTAAAGCAACCGGCTGCAAAGAAATTTTGAGTTTATTAAGCTTCAGCGGATTAAGTTGTGCCAAATTAATTTTTTAAGTTGACCGAAAAAGCTGGTTTAAGCCAAGGATACTTTACGAAATAATTTGGCACGACTTCAACCAATAAAGCTTAATAAACTCTAAATTTCTTTGCAGCCGGTTGCTTTAAAATTTTAAGTTAACTCAACTTTTTATTTTTTAAATATATGGAGAGATCAAAATTTAAAGTCTCCTCAACTTAATTTTTTACTTTTATTGAACAAACAATTCCAAGCATGCAGTTGAATAATTTTTATGAGTAAATTCAACTCTGAGCTCAAAAATATGTCCCCTTAACTTACAATTTTAAACTGAGTTAACGATTTGTAAGTTATTATTACAGTTATTATTAGATTTTTTACAGTGTACAATAATGACTATTTTGCTTTACTGTGAGAGATGATAAGTTTAGGGTTGGGGTAACGGTAGACACAATGTAATGGGTAATATAGCACCTACTTACTCCCAAGGCCGTTTATATCGAAGTTATTATAATGATGTTGTTTTACAAATGTCATTTCTATGGGCTGAACTCTTATTATTCATCTATGCCCAGGTATACACAGTATAGTTTTTCCATTCTCTGGCATCTTTAAGGCCAGCGGATGTTGAGTGAGTAGTGCGCCCAGTCATTAGCTTTAATTACCTTTGTGAAGTTGCTGAGGCATTTGACAGGACACACACACTCCACTGTGCTCATAAGCCACAACGTTTTTGTGGATCACGTGCAGCGGTCACTAAGTCTGACTGACTGCCCACCTTCAGTTTTCTCTAAACTTTCTCACAGTTTATCTCTTTAATGGCTCCTCTCACTCCCTTCAGGTCTGTGGTTTAATTAACAAGTGCCCTCATACACTCACTCCTGTTTTATTCTTCATCCCTCTTTCTCCTCAACGCATCACTTCTCCAGTCTTTATCATTTCTCCTTAAAAGCCACTCAGTCTTTTTCTCATTTTGGTTTCTGCCTTTAGCTTCTTTGAGTTTCTTATTTATTGTGTCTTTTTTCTTTTGCTTTCCTCCACTTTGTACACAGACACAAGTTTGTTTTTTATGGCACAATGTGAAATGGAAACTATTACTTCCCATTGACTTGTGGTGTTGGGATATGGAGCTAATAATTTTCAATAGGGCATTGTTTGGTGTGGTTATTTCAGCAGTGTGACATTTTTTAGCATTATTTAGCTGTTTTCATTGTGTGGACTGTTAGCTGGTCTCCACAATATTTCCGAGGCTTTAGAGTTTTAGCAAAATGTAGGCAAACACTGACTCACCCACATTATTTATATCCTTAAATCTGTTTACAGCAGTGCGATGTTGACTTGTTTTTTTTTTTTTTTTTTTTTTTTTTCAGAAGTGGGCAGTTCATGTTAAGGGCAGCAGATCCTCAGCTGTTCTCTCAGCCTCAGACTGTTACTGTGCAGGCTCTCTCTCAGCAGGTAAATACACACAAACACCTACACACACACATATCTAGTGCAAGAACGCTGAGTAACGGAGCCTCGTTCTGCATTCACATACTAAGTAAAACAAAGAGAGACAGTGTACACGGTGGCTTTTTTTTTCTTTAATAATTGCATAAATGATTTGAACACACAGAAGAAATTTGTCACGATCACCAGCGATCTACAGCCAGAGATCGCTGGTTGACACACACAATTTCCGTGAACTACAGATTTGGTTAAGGACTACATTTCCAGTCATGCAGCACACACACACTCCTGCTCCATATCACATACTGTCAAAGACTGATTACACACACTACATAAGCAGCACATACACGCTCTGTCATTGCTGAGTATTGTTCCCTGTATAGTGACCTTACAACACGTTTCCTTTGTTCCTGTCTTCCGTGTTTTGATCCTCGCTTTGCTACTTGTTTATCCATGCCTGCCACCAGCCTTTTGACCTTCCGCCTGTTTATAGACCACGATTTTTGATTACCTGAATACATCTGTTTGCCCCCGATGACCACTGCTATACTGATTTTATATTAAACTGCAATTGGATCCTCACCACCGTTGTCAGTGTCACCCTTTACGTTACAAAATTGCCATTTACAACTAATTCACAACACATGTCGTGTGTTTCTTCTTATACTTGTTCTAATGTAAATGATAAGTATACTGTGAGTACCGTACACCCAAAATTAATCATTTGCATAAAAGACAATTAAAGCATTCTCATATTTAGGCTTTTGAAATAATGCTTTCTTTATACACACTCTGAGTATATAGTTTTATCAATTGTTTTGTGTGTGTATGTGTGAATTATGTCTTGTTTGTGAGAACATTTTATACAGGCTTCACGCACAAATCCATGCATCACCTGAAACTATTTGATTTTTGAGGCCATTGTAATATTATTTGGCTTATTTTAGCACAACATTTTAGAAACTTTGTGCACATTGTTGGAAAAATGAGAAACCCAAACCAGGAGACTCGTTACAGGCAGAATTCTTTATTGAGACATGTTGGTTGTTCTGCAGTCAAACAGCATCTTCGAAAAAAGTCCACATGACTCTTAACACAAATCTAGAAAGTCTCGAGTCTAAAACAAGTCTGGTTTGAGACAGAGTCGTCCTGTCTATTGTATGTTTCAGCAGGGGCAGTGTATAGAAAATGGGGAAGACAGGTTTAGTTGAAAATCTTGTTTCAGGGACTTGAACAGATCACCTGCACTGACCAGCTTGAAAGTATCACCCAAAGACAAAGGCACAGTCATTGGGACCCTGCCCTTAGCATTTGCATCACTTTGGCAAATGCTAGCCAGTAGCCAATGCTCAGGAAGCAAACAGTTAACGTGAGTTTTAAATGAAATGATATAATTAAAAAACAAAAAATCTTAGCAGAGAATTAAGCATTATGAGCTTTACTAAATCTACCTGAAAAAAAAGAACATAACTTTTCTGCACATGGCCTATTATCAACAACAACAACAACAGCAAGAACAATGTATAATTAT
>CAIGQQ010033541.1:12929768-12943577 GCA_903798035.1 Danio albolineatus
TATATATATTATATTGTTGTTGTTGCTGTTGTTGTTGTTGTTAATAGGCCATGTGCATATAGAAAACGCATTGAAAAAAATTAAGAAGCCACTTTCTCAATTATCAGTATCTGTGTTTATTATGTATTGGTTTGAGTTAAATGTTAATATTTGTTTTATTCCATAAAAGTATGTCTGATATATTTTCTTCCAAATTTCAAATTGCATCTAAATCTAAATAATCATGTATAGATTTGTTTTGGACAGAAAAACAAATGTTTTTATTTTTTGTGATTAAAAATGGGGGTTATTAAACCAAATATTAATTTCTTCGCTATTCTTAAGTTAAATTCATATTGTGTTGTCTAAAATGAATATAAACGTCTGAAAGCATGCAACCTTTTGTTAGCCCGTTTTCTGCAGAAAAGCTCTAAATGACCACATTTTCATTTTACATTTGGAAAAGATCTCATCAGTAGTCTCCAGAATTACTTTTTAAAAATGTAAACATGTTTGTCACACATTGTGAAAAACATCATTTGTAAGGTTTTAATCTAGAGGATAACCAGAAGTCTAGGACAAAGTCCCTAAAGAGCATATCGGTTTACAGAAGACCCTTTTTTTCCTCCAGTCCTCATATTGAGTGTTACAATATCCATAAAGGTGACTGGCACCACTGTGGTTTAACTGCAAAGTGGGAATGCAGCCGTACTGAAACTTATGCTTTTTTTGGCCATATAAAATATGAATGTGTAAGTGGACCGTATACAGTCTCTGCTTACACCCATAGTCCACATCCTTAGCATAGATTGACTGTCCATTATCTTCACTCTAGGTGGGCATTATGGCTCACATTGAGCCAGTATGCCTTCTATCTCTCTCTGTCTCTCTCTCTCTCTCTTTCTCTCTCTGATGCTCATTCCTCTGCAGCATTTTGTTACACCGAACAGATGCAGTCTCAGGAGAACTGCCTGTGTCTTAATGTCTGACCTCCAGCAGCCCAACACACACACACACACACACACTTACAGCTATCTTTAAATCTTTATGGAGACTTCCCATAGACATAATGTTTTTTTATACTGTACAGACTATATTATATCCCCCTACACTTAAAGCCAATCTATACAGTTGAACAATCTGCCATTTTTTACATTTTCTCACTCAGGACTTAATTCGATGTGATTTATCAGCCATTTCCCTGATAAGGACTAAAAATTGTCCAAACAGGGTAAAAAATGCTTGCTATTAGTGCCATTGCTATACTTGTGGGGACATTTGGTGTCCACAATGTGAGGAATAAAAGAACACACACACACACACACACACACACACACAAAGAGAAAGAAACCTGAGCTCCTCAACAGAATCCTAATGGATGGCAACAAATAACACCCAAAAATACATTCCTGCCCCATATTGACTGATAAGCTCAAGAAGTCTGAGCGCTTCCTTCTGTTGAGTGAGCATTTATAGCTGAAATGTAGAGTCTGTATGGCAAACCAGGGAGGGAGAGAGAGAGAGAGTGAATGTAGAGAGAGATATAGGGCACTGAATGTAGTCCTATGAGAAGGGAAGTAAAAAAAAAAAGTAAGAGTAAAAAAATGCAATAATCCCTCCCGGGGGGAAAGATTGTCTTTTTCAAATAAACCGTTTACACTTTTCTTTCCTGTACGGTGGTAAACAAAAGTGGCCTGATTTTCTCCAAGGCTCTGTGTAACAGCAAACTAATGAATGTTTATTAGAGCGAATTGCTTTATAGAAAAGGGGTATTGTGTGTGAAATGCTTCGCCGGTCATGTGGACAACACAAGTTCATATGCTGCCTGATATATTTGTCATCTATATCAAAATTTTAATAAAAAAATAGTTGTGATAGATAAAGTGAAATTAGATGCTGTAGGGAACTGGAACACAAGTAATGACTTTAAACACTCTGACCTGGAGCAACATCCAGTATTTTTATTGTTTTATATCTGTGTTTGTCATTCTTCAAATGCTCAAAAATGTACATTTTCCTAATCTCCATGCATCTTGTCGTTGAATTTAAAGTACCTGTGAAATCAAAATGAAAGTTTTTTTTAGGTGTTAGTATCAATATGTTAGCCTTAAAGAGGTAGTTCTCTTTCAAATAATCTACTCATCTTCAACTTGTTCCAGTAATATATACACTGGCCACTTTATTAGGTATACCTGTCCAACTGCTCGTTGACACAAATTTCTAATCAGCCAATCACTAAATGCCGCAACTCAATGCATTTAGGCATGTAGACATGGTCAAGATGATCTGCTGCAGTTCAAACTATATATATATATATATATATGGGGCGCCACGGTGGCCTAGTGGTTAGCACGTTCGCTTCACAGCAAGAAGGTCGCTGGTTCGATCCCCGGCTGGGTCAGTTGGCATTTCTGTGTGGAGTTTGCATGTTCTCCCTGTGGTTGCGTGGGTTTCCTCTGGGTGCTCCAGTTTCCCCCACAAGTCCAAAGACATTGGGTAGTCCAAAAGACATTGGGTAGGCTAAATTGTCCGTAAAGTGTATGAGTGTGAATGTGTGGATGTTTCCCAGGGATGGGTTGCGGCTGGAAGGGCATCCGCTGCGTAAAAAAATATGCTGGATAAGTTGGCGGTTGATTCCGCTGTGGCGACCCTGGATTAATAAAGGGACTAAGCCGACAAGAATGAATGAATATATATATATATATATATATATTCATTCATTCATTTTCTTTTCGGCTTAGTCCCTTTATTAATCAGGGGTCACCACAGCGGAATGAACCTCTTATTCAGCATATGTTACGCAGCGGATGCGCTTCCAGCTGCAACTCATCTCTGGGAAACATCCATACACACTTATTCTTACTCATACACGATGAACAATTTAGCCTACCCAAGTCACCTATACCACATGTCTTTGGACTTGTGGGGGAAACCGGAGCACCCGGAGGAAACCCACGCAACCACGGGGAGAACATGCAAACTCTACACAGAAATGCCAACTGACTCAGCCGAGGGTTTAACCAGCAACCTTCTTGCTGTGAGGCGAACGTGCTACTCACTACGCCACCGTGGCGCCCATATATATATATATAGAAAACCACAGACTTGGCAACACTGATTCTAATGCATTTGCACTCAATAACTTTGACCAACAGTTGTTATATAAACAAAATGCTATTAGCTGTTTTTGAAAAGGGGGAGGAGCTTATTTATGTCCCTCCTTGTCGTCTTGTTTCAGTTCAGTAATGTCAAACATCGAATAAAAGTGAGAATTTGTGTTCTCCCCTCTTCTCTCCCCATAAAAATCTAAAATATGCTGATGTAAAAGAACATAAAATAAGAACATTCAATAATACATTTATAGAATATTAGATACCTTTTTTCTGAAACTTGAATACTATCCTGTAATTTGTTTACTTATTCCACAGCCACCCACTGTGATCACCAACCAAATCCTGTACATTAACTCCGGCGAGACAGCCGTCATCATCAGACCTGTTCTACACATCAGCGACTTCGACAATCCTCAGGACGTGTTCATCGCGGTTCTGAATCCGCCTCAGCACGGTCGCCTGACACACGTACACAGTGATACGCAGGTCACCCATTTTAAACTAAAAGAGCTAGATGGCGAGCAGCTGCAGTATGTTCATGATAGTTCAGATGGAGACCAGGACAGACTTCTGCTGCAGGTCAACGATGGACACAGCTACCAGAACATCCTGCTTCAAATCAGCATTACACAGAAGGTATGACATGACAGCTTTGACCCTGAAAAAGATTTGATAAATAACTGATCACATTTATCTGAAACTGTTTTCTCAACCTTTTGTGAAGTGATATTCTGTCCTGGTTTATTTTCTTTGAAATGCTAATTGCTTTGTTTTTGTTTTTTGAAATGTTCAGTTATAATTATTTCTCTGATTAGGAGTATTTGATTTGTTCTTTAAAATCCCATTTTTGATCTGTTATCTAAATACTAGACGCTTTATGATTATTTATAGACCTATCAATATGTCATGTACTTTCATATTGATGTAAAAATATGAAGTGTGAGAAACAGCAGGCCATCATCATCAGCAGCTCAATTTTTGTTATGTCTAACTCATAAACCAGTGCAAATAAAGCTACAAACATGCAGAGGCTATGATAATTAGAGAGAGTTCTAAGATGGGTAATGGGTATTGATATGATAGGATACTTTTTTCTCTCTGCTTTTTTATTTATTTTGCTAAATTAATTTTAATCATACAAAATGTGTGTAATATATTATTAATATCCGGCAAAGTGGCTCAGTGGTTAGCGCTGTTGCCTCACAGCAAGAAGGTTGACCGGGTCCTTTGGGATTTCCTCCAGATTTCCCCTATAATGACATGCATTATTGGTGAATTGGATGAACTAAATTGGCCATAGTGCGTGAGTGAATGTGAGAGTGTATGGGTGTTTCTTAATACTGGGTTGCAGCTGGAAGGGTATCCTCTGCGTAAAACATATGCCGGAATAGTTGGCAGTTCATTCCACTGTGGCGAACCCTGATAAGAAGTGACTAAGCTGAGGAAAAATAAGTGAATGAATATTATGAATATAACCAAAAACTAAAATGCTATATGTGTTATTAATTTACAATAATTTGCCTTTGCTATATATTTTCTCATTGTTTGAAAAAAATATATATATATACCTAAAACAAATGCTGGAATAGAGCGGTTCATTAATGGACTTATGCCGAGTTCAGACTGCATGATTTCAGTCCCGATTTTGACTCGCTGACAGGTTTTGAGAAATCGCCGACAAATGCCTGAAATCACAGGCAACTCGGTGCTTATGCACGCTAGTGACAATCACATAATGTGAACTATCAAAGACGCAATCTGAGAGAATCGCCGATGAGTCGCCGATGCCTGTGAGATATTTGGCTTGCTGAATATCTGGAGCTGTCAGCGATTTAAATCATGCCATGTTAAATGAGTTTTGACTGAACGTAACATCGGCGATAGCCTACAGCCAATGAGAGAGCAGCATTCAGTAGCGTGGGTACCTGCAGGCCAGCGGGAGGTTGGGGGTGAAGTTAAAAGCGCTAATTTTCAGTTTATTCGGATCCAAGAAATGGAGGGAAAATGAGTGTAAATTTGGCATGAGCTCCCGTGTCTGTTTGACGTGTCATGTGAGCGATATCACAACCCTACCCAGTCAAAAAAAAAAAAAGTTGAGGAAAAAGTGCTAATTCCCTTCAAAGCCAGGTGAGCAAATAAATAAAATTTCTACCCCATTAAAGGCTTCTTTCTCGTTATGTAGTTAATAATAAAAGATATACTACGTGTTTGTGAGACGTAGTTAGACAAAGTTGTCTGCGATTCTTCCTATTTTGAAGTCATGCAGTGTGAAACTCCCTGTCGCCGATCCATCTTGCAGTGTAAACAAAGCAGCGACAAAACACTAGCCCAGATAGTCATGCAGTGTGAAAACATCTGTGACATGACTACTTTGAAAATCATGCAGTCTGAACTCAGCATTAGTCTCAGGAAAATGAATCAATGAATATTATAAACATAAACAAAAACTAAAATGCTATGTGTATTTTTAAATTGCAATAATTTGCCTTTGCAGTATATTTTTTCATTGTTATTATAAAATCATATTATAAAAGCACTTACATACAGTATAAAAGTAACGCCATTCTGTATCACCATGTCTTGCATATAATTTTAATATCTGTATCAACAGCAAATACTGATATAATGATACTGCAGAATCGATGCACTTATTCTTAATAAAGAAAGAGATGGAAGGACTAGATCGATGAAATTAAAATAAAAAAAAAAATACATATATCTTTAAAAACACAGCTTCCATTTAAAAAAAAGACCCTTGCAATGGGGGTAAATATTTTAGTTCCTCTTAGTTGTTAAGTGGTTTTAAACTAAATACAAAAGATATTGATACCAAGACAACAAAAATGCTCTTGATGCTAGTCTCAACATCATGTTAAAACTAGGGCTGTCAATTGATTAAAAAAATTAACTAATTAATCACACTTTTGTCTGTAATTAATCATGATTAATCACGAAAAGCCGTATTTATTACAGAAATAAAAACACAGGCATGTAAGTGCCATTTGAATTTTAAAACAATCAATGCCAATAACAAACAAAAATTATTTCCATGTTGGATTCTAAGTGAACTACAAACAAAATCCAAAATACAGGCATTGCAAATATGGAAATGGGTGGAAAAAAATAACAATAATAAAGTATTGAATACAAACAATTGTTTTCATTGTAAAGTTGTTTTGCGAGTTGAGAACATTAATTATAAAGTAGAAACAATTTTGCTTAGTCCTCCTTAACATTAGCCAGTTGCTATAAGAGTACTGTCTGTTGACATTATCAGGTGACAACACACACACATGCACGCACGCACGCACGCACGCACGCACACACACACACACACAGAGAGAGAGAGACACACACTCCCTTCAAATCATCACCACGCACCGGTTCCTAAAGTATGGCTGTATTTCTCAAGCAAGGATTCTGATACAGCAGCTGAAGCAGACGCTTTACGGAAGTTGCGTGTAGGGGGAAACACCTCAAACTTAATGAAACATTTGAGGGTGCTTGGAATCAACTTAGAGAGGAATGGGCTGTCTTTGACAGCTTGCGACATCATGTGGCACATCACTGAGTACATTTACATAGATCCATATTATCCATATTATCGCCCGGTAACCTCTATGGACGCGCCGGCCCTGAACACACGTGTTACTTTCTCCGCGATGCCCGGCGGCAGAGTAACAGCTCGTTAACTCACAGGCTCGTGCAAATGATGAGACGGACAAAAGTACTCGATGCATGCCCTTCTTTTACTTCTTTTAGTGCTTTCAGCTTCACAGTGCAAAACAGCTCCCAGGTGGAATTACAGGAGTAAACTTAACACAAAACCGGATCAAACTTTCTCCCTCTACTTCACCGCACACACACACACACACACACACACAGCGTCCGCTCACATTCAACCGCATGCGTGGCGAACTACACACCCACAATGCCCTGCGCCATGGACTACAAGGCCGTAAAAGCCACAACAGGAAATAAAAAAACCTACCACTGCGTTAAATGCGTTAATTTTTTTAACAACTTAAATATTTCAAATTAATCGGCGTGCGTTAACGCGCTAATTTTGACAGCCCTAGTTAAAACTTGTTTAAAGTAATAGAACAATACTTATATTTATCCTTAGGATGTAGAAACATTCAAACACAAAGGATAAGTTATTATTAATTTAGAATTGAGAGTTTTATTGTTTTATGCTGGTGAACAAAGACATTTTGGCTCTCAGTACAAAATGTGAACATGTGCACAAACAATTCAGACTACACTGCATAAAGTCTCAGATTAAATCTCATAATGTACCTCTCTCCCGCCAAATCCACACAAATACAATCATCACTACCCCTTTTACACTTGAAATCACCCCTTCTTGACTATTTGGCATGCCCACAGCTTGCTGATGTCTAGACAGATTGCAGCACTTTGTTTGCTCTTTTCAGTCTTTCACACACACTTATCCACACATCTCTCTGTAGTGTCATCCGATTACACCTGCCTTGTTCCCGGCTATAGCCTGTTATCTCCCATCCTTAGCAGCTTTTGACTAATGGAAGCCCTGTTCCTGGGTAAGCGCTCTGTTTTCAGATCAATAGCACATCGGTTGTATATGTAGTATCAGAGCTGGTTTTATCAGGCACAATCGCATCAAGGTCCATTGCTCCTATACAACTAGCATTGAGTTGAAAGGTCAAGTTTCATCTGCAGCACGAGTCATTGAGAGCATTGAGGCGACGGATGTGTGGGTTAATAACCTGTTGATTGGTTGTAGCTTGGGCTTCAGGAGCAAGGTCTCTGCTCTCAGTAAGATCTGCAGTATGTGGATTTTTGCAGTCAAGACAAAGAGGGATAAAAGAGGATGCTGACTTTCAATTAGCCTTTTGCAGAGAAGTCGTTTGCCGTTTGTAGACTTTGATTTATATAAATGGTCAGCACTGGTGAGTGATCTTTGGTTTAATGTGTTGTCTGGAGACACACAGTGCCCGCATTCTCCACCACATTCATCTCTAAATCTAAAGATCTTTGTATGAAGAAAAAAATCTTTGCCTGGTAACAGCTTCCATGTAGGAGATGTTTTGTCATGTGTTTCATGTGATAACATCAAATGAACTGGTCAGATGTTATGTACAGTGCTGGGTAAGTTACTTCAGAAAAGTGATTAATTACAAATTGCTAATTCCGTCCAGTGCTTCCCACAGGTTTGAAATGTACTTGCAGTGGTAGCTGGATTGAAACACATCTTTTACCCGCATCACATAAATAGTTAGCTATTTGCAACAACCAAAACAATTTTTTTTAACAATTATATTATTTATTATGACACTGTTATACACTGTTTCTCTTCAATAGGTTAAAGTAAAAAAATAATAATAATAGAAATCCACTATTTCTCTTACTTTTATGCTATTCAGAAGCCATGTGCACCCACAGACCAGTAAGTCTGTGTAAGAGTAACTCTCAAGTTCAAAGTAAACTTGAATGCCAAAGTATTTTAGATATGTATATAAAATAGCCTATGTAACATATTAACATTATCAAAGTAATAAAATAATCAGCAAATGAGAAATAAATGACTCAAAAAAGAAACAAAAACAGACAGCATCTCTAAATAATTATATTAAGAATAAAACAGGGTGAATCTGTTGATTAACAGTGTACAAATGTTTTGCAGCTATAGTTTAGGTACAATTTCATGTCATTCTCTCCATGTATTTAGTCGTTTAGAATTATTTAATGTTTTTCTCGTGGCTGTGAAGCCAAGTGAAAGTAGGTTTAAATAAGAAGGTAAAGCAAAAACGCATACGATTAACGGCAGCTTTGGAAAGCAAAAGACGAATTTTTAAGAGGTTTAGGAGTTTTAGAACCCCCCGCTGTACTAAGTCCCAAAAAGGCCTTTGGGTCTCTGCAGCATGTGAGACTGTCTGTGGGAGTGTTGACAGTTTTAGCGAACACAGTACGAAACGGATAAATGAGAGATTTTCCACTACTTAATTGATCGTGGATATTTGATTATATTTGGCTTATACAAAAAGTGGAAACGTATGACAATAATGTCATTAAACATACGTGGGCGCACGTTAATATACCTGGGCGACCCGCCCAAGTAAAGTCTATGTGTGGGAAGCACTGACATCATTATATTTGTATTTCAGTTATTTTTAATTTACTTACTCAGTATTTTTAATTAGCTTACTCAGTAAATGAATTGCCTAAATACAAAATCCACATAATTTCAACACATAAATTCATCTCTTATATCTTTAAATTTGTGTCCAACAGGACTGTTATTTTTTGTTTTTTAAAAATACATACATTAATATGTATCATATATTGACTGACATTATTAAACCAATTCATTCTTTTCATAAGAATGTACAATTGTCAGATAAATGAAACATTTTAGTTGGAAAATTAAGTTTGTCTGAAAAACAGATATATGCATGTAATTACTCTGCTTCTCTGAATTATACCTTTCACTCATTAACTTTTTTCTCAAAGTGTTGACAATGATAAATAATAAATGTTTTTTTTTCTTTATTTGAAAAATAGAATTATTCTGCTAAAATTATATATTACTCTGCTTGAATGAATTAATATAGAACTGTTGAATGTATGTACAATATGTACTATATTTAAATGACCTAAAATTACAAACAATTCCTTACTTTGTCAGTGGAATAGTAATTTAATAACATTAACTATTACTTTTTATAGCTAATTACACCCTACATTGGTTGTGTAACATGAATACATCAAGTTGAGGTTGTACCAGCCATAATCAGATATCAGACAAATTCACAAAATGAAAACTAGCTAAACTTTTAAGTTAGTTCAGACTATAGATGAACATTTTGACCTATGTGTGAACTCTCGCATGAACACCTTGCCTTATGAATCTGTCGTGCTCTCTGCGAGGTGATCAGGATCAGCAGGAATGTGCTGGAAAGCTGCCACTGTGTATTCTCTGTGAATCACAGCTTTCATCCCTCCACATCCTTGAAAGTCTTTTGATTATCGTTGAGGCAGGTGATCTTATTCTCCACAATGAGCTCCTCAACCAGCGTTGGTATGTTCAGAGCACCGTAAGGATCTAAAGATTCCTGGTATAGCAATAGTGGAGTATGTATGATTAGCGTGTGTGTGTGTGTGTTTTTTTTTTCTCCATAACTTTGATGTTTTTCAATGTGAAGCAAAAGAAAGACATGTTCTTATGTGGTTTCATAACGATGAAACCATTTCACAAACTTTCATCCTAATGGTTAATTTATGATATGTCATTATTTTTATTATTATTAAGCAATTATTTAGCAAATAGTAAATGGATCCAATATAACAGTAAAGACTCCAACTGATAATTGATTAATAATAATGATGTATGCTTTTGTAACACCAAATCAACAATAATTGGAATCTCCTTTTCCAACTCTATGGGAAAATGTGGAAATGACTCTTCACAAAGCTTCGCCCCTTTCTCACTGTCCAACATGCTTTCAGTTTCAGTGGCCTTCCCCTATCAATTTGTGCACTCCCCAGGGAAATTGTAAATAATTTCAGGACAAATTACATGCTGATTTCAGACAAAAGCAGACACAATGGTCTGCATTATGCATACCAGGGAATTTTTTTCGACGTGAGCAGAAATGAAAACAATATAAAGATTGCAGCTATAGTTTATAAGTACAGTATAATGAAGGGAAGTTTGTATCACTTGAATACAATTAAAATGTTACAAATAGATTCACAAACACATTCAAACCAGTGCATCTTGAATGAGTTAATGCATCTATGAATATATGAGACAGTAAAGGTCAATTTATTGTTCATCTGGGTCTCCAGGCTATGCGATTTAAATTAGCTCACCTCACTTGTCGTCCTCAGATAGTTTACTGGTTATTGTCATGTCACATATCCATAAACAAATGTTTTTGTTGCATATCCAATAACGTTTGAAAAGTTTAGCTAATCAATCTCAAGTCCTCATGTTTTGAGTCACATCCGTTTAACAAGTGACACCCCCTCCACCCCCACCCCAATAAAAAAAAAAACTTAATGTCAGCGTTGTAAGCACATTTTCACATTAATCGTAGATGTTTCTCTACTATGCCTGTTTAGTCTGTTTGTTCTGTTTGTCAGAGAAAGGGGCACAGAATATCTGCATTATGATTGGTCAGATTGCCTGTCAATCAAACAGCTGCAAAAGGTCAATTAACAACATTGTATGTTTTCCCATAGACTCAGGCTATTTTAACACTGTGAAAGAGTGAGGTTTTGTAATAGATTTTTAAAAAATTTAAACATGTTTCAATGCTTAAAGCACCAAATGACTTTTGTTTTAATTGTCCCGCTAATTGCTGAGATTGCTCAGATGATACCCTATCAAATCACTATACAAATGATAATCCTAATCCAATGAAATGTCTAATCCAGGGGCGACCAACCCTGCTCCTGAAAATCGACCGCCCTGCAGATTTCAGTCGCAGCCCATATCAAACACACCTTCCTGTACCTATCTAGTGCTATTCTGGTCCTGATTAATTGGTTCAGGTGTGTTTGATCAGGGTAGGAGCTGAACTCAGCAGGAGGGTCGATCTCCAGGAGCAGGGTTGAGCACCCCGGGTCTAATCAATATATAATCCATCTATTTATTTACAGTATCAACGTTTAGCAGTTGGACAGGTGTTGTTACACAGACCTGGCAATTTCATGTGACACTAAAGACAAAGAAACGGCTGCTGGAATTTTTGCTTTACCATCAATAATACATCAACGATAATAAACAACTTTTAAATGTGTTTAAAGAAAATTGAAAAGTTTATTTTTTTTTATCTATCTGCTCTTTTACAATACAATACAAAATATTTTTAGAAAGTACAATTAAAAACAACCAAATTTGACCGAAATTTCCATAAATTAGTCGTTTTCTGTATTTTGTGATTCACGTTTTTTGTTTTTGCCCATATATTTATACTTTTGAATTGCAATATGGGACATTGAACTTTCTTTCATCAACTTTTACCCTTTAAAAAAGTTTTTAAAAAGTGCCTTTTATTAACATTTTTAATAGGATATTTGATATATAGTCTGGGCGGTGTTATTACGGTACAAAAACCTTGTACAAAGCTGCCAGTCCGTTTTCTGCTGTTTTACAGACTTATTTCTCTCTATATTATTTCTTTCTGCATTATAATATTTCAAACTAGTAAAATGTGAATTAAAGTCACTTTGTTAAACTGTAGAGTTGAATTTTCAACATCAAAAGCTGACAGAGCAGAGATCAAGGTCCCATGATGCAATTCACAACTGTAAATAAACTGAAAACTTAGCAGACTTTTTTACAGTGTAGGAGTACAGAGAAAATAAAAGGTACAAAGAAAAGCAAGACTACCAGATTAATCAGTAAAAGCAATAATAGTACTAGTAGTCAAGGAGTGTTAAAAGCAAGAGAAAATAGATAAGTCATTAACAATAGATAGGTGTTTTACACTGACATAAAGGGAGCATTAATGATGCTGACGATGATGTTTTATGGTTTCTCTGTAGGTTGGATTGACTCCTCACCTGCGTTCAGTGCCCAAGACTTGGGTGAAGGAGGGAGGAATGGTGCAGCTTTCTAAAAAGTGTCTCAATGCTCAATTCCAAGGAGCCAGCGACTCTGAGATCCTGTACAGCATCCATTCTGAGAGTGGACAGCCTAAATACGGTAACACCTCCAGCATTTTCTGTCTTTAGTATTTCTCACTCAGTGTTTGTCTTTTCTTATGAACTCATTTGAATGCCATGAACTGCAAAGGTAAATGCTTCTTTCTCAGGGTTTCTTGTGTTTGTGTGTGTCTAGGAGAGATTGTGCTTGTGTCTATGCCAGCTGATGGTCCCGTGGAAGCGTGGCAGGCCTTTTCTCATGGTCAAGACTCTACACCCACCAGTTCATTCACACAACAAGATGTAAATGAAGGCACTGTTTGGTACCGCCACTATGGATCTGGAACACAGAGAGACACTTTTCAGTTTCAGGTGAGACATGAATAGATTTAACCCAAGGCAAATACTGTCACTTCAGCTAGAGCCCTGAGGCTCTGTGTGTAGAGCTAAAGGTGCCACTTAGCATTTGACTTGTTAAAACATGTCTACTCTTATAGTTCTTTGTTTACCTCAGAAAAACCTATTGTATATTTGATTGGTACTAAGTTAATTGGAGCAATGCTAACGTAAATGCTCATCACAAACACATTTAGCAATTACTGTTAAACTTTTTACCATGCTCAAAGGAGCTGACTCTTTTGGCTTCTGCTTTAAGTGTTCCGCCAAAATAATGCTCCTGACATAACATGACACTTCAGAATATCATAATACAGAAAACAGTAGATTGCAACTGCTTTGACTTGGTTTTTGGGTTCAAATTTGCAATGATCTGACATATGATACTGCAAATAATATACTCACATTTACCTTGTCAGATACATGACTTATTAAACATTTAATATTTAATGCCTCGTAAAGTGGGCGCAAGAAATGAATACTTCAATACTTTCTTTTTTATGTTTTATTAAAGGAATGAAAAATGAATGATGTTTCTTTTGCATTGTTACTGAAGAATATATATTTTTAAGAATAGATCAGGATTTTTGAGATGTGTTAAAATAGAACAGAATTATTTTAACTGTTTAAAATAAACATTACTTTGGATAAATGTATTATAAATTTATGTAACAATACTTGTTTTATT